>JANSTR010145920.1:0-11430 GCA_025434805.1 Antipathozoanthus remengesaui | reverse complement strand
GCTTTCATTACATACAAAGCTCAGGTCCTAGGTAAGTGCAGATTGAGTACTACGGTCCTGCCAAGTGGCTGTGTTTTTAGAGCTTGTGACACTACCGTTAAGCGGCCTTTCATTTCGTTCGTCGCTGAGTAAAATTCTTTGAAACCAGGAACTTTACTACCTGTTGCCGAAAAGGTGTTGACTTTTACTACAATGTCACAAACGAAGGGTTTCTGAAAATGTTTTGTCTTCGCGTACGAGCCTCTTTCTTTTGACTAATTTTCGAGGTGGAAGAGAGCAAATTTCAGCGGGGCGAGGCACGCGATCTTTCACGCCGTGGTATTTTCTTTTAAATGAAAATTTCTCCATTCTAATTACGATTTTGTTACTTTCATACTATGTGCTACAGATGAGCAAATTAACAGCGAAATCTATTTTGTGAACCGGAATGGCCCTAAGGAAATTACAGAGACTAACTCTTAAATGACCTTGAGCTAATTTTTATTCATAATTTGGACTACGAAAGCTATTTTTAAATATAAGCAAAAAACCACGGCTGGTGTGCTGTCTTTATAATGTTCGCTTTTGGTTTATATATTATAAAGACTAACAAAACCGTTTTCAAACTGTGAATTCCTTGTGAGTCAATGCTACAGATTACTATAACGAAATAATCTATTCAATTACCTTGACTGGCAATAAGCAAGAAGCACACGATTGTGAGGGATAAGGTTGAATTTCCAGCTCTGAAGTATTTCCAGTATAAGCTCAACGGGACACATCCTGAGATACACTTTTCCTCTACCCTTTCAATACCCACGGATAGAGGCCTTTTCAGCTTTGATCGAGGTTGGTCACTACTAGGTTGTGTACCTGACTTTCGAGGTAAGCATGGACTGGCACTAAATGATTGATGAACGGAAAACAAATCAATTCCTGCATTTTGTATATCGTCGTAGCTTCCTTCGGCAACCATGTTACCATCCTTCATTAACATGATGCGATCAGCTTGTCTCAGATAATTCAGATGATGGGTCACAAGGATTACTAGATGATCCTTCAGAAGACCTCTGATGCATTGCTCAAACAGTTTCTTGCCCACTTGGATGTCCAAAGCACTAAACGGATCGTCCAGTAAATATATATCGGCATTATAGTAGATTGCGCGTGCCAAACTAACGCGTGACCGCTGACCGCCACTTAGACTTGTTCCACGTTCTCCAATGAAGGTGGAGTCGCCGCTTGGAAATGCTTTAAAGTCATCAGTCAGTTGGCATGCGGTAACTACTTTTTGATATCTGTTATGATCATAAGGTAAACCAAATAGGATGTTTTCACGAACGGTTCCAGTGAAAACCCAAGGGGATTGAGGCACATAAACAACACGACCCTGCTGTTTGATTTTGCCAAGCGTGGGACGCATTTCCCCTAATATGGACATCAGAAGAGAGGATTTGCCAGAGCCGATTGGTCCAGTAACTGCCAACAGGGCTCCACTTGAAAGGCTAAAGTTTATGTTGCTGAGGCAAGGTTGGGTGCTTTTCTTATTCCAGTAGTAAGTTGCATCCTGAACGTGAAGGAACGCAGGATCCTGCTCCTGTTTAGGGCTAACGTCAACAACCTCATTGTTATTGTTGTTGCTGTTGATGATGTTAACCTTATCGTCGTCATTGTCATTAAAGGTGTTATCATCGCTACAATTCTTGTCAGTTTCATTGTCACTGTCATCCGGTGTTATAACAATAGAATGTTCGTTATTACCATCAAACGCATCGCAACTGTTGTTATTGTCGGTACTAGTGTTATCTACAAAGGTATTAGAGAAATTTGGTCTTACTTTACGAGAATAGATTCGCCTAAAAGTGCCATGGTATCCATTATCGGGGACAACATCTCGAACCGCTTTTTGTGGAAAAATATAATTAAGAACTGAAAAGGCTGGATTATCGAAGCTCATTGGTATATCTTTCTCTTCATAAGCAAGGAATCTCTGAATCCTTTTCAGTGATGCCAGTCCTTGTAAGATGTAGCTCATTTGAAGACCAAAGTGTCCACAGAGGGAATGTTTAATGTTTCCATACAGCAACATTGTTGTAAATACATTTTGTGCCGTCAGCAGGACACCTTCCGCCACAAGACCCGTGTACAAGACGAGACTCAGCAACACCATGGTGAGAAAGTAGATTATGACGATCCCCGCCTGCAATACTGACAGCCAGCGGATTTGCCTCAGTTCCAATCTGCAACAAGATTAAAATGTTTTATTAGCAATTTTCACTTTTTTTAAAAGAGTACTCTAATCGATCTCAGTTTCAGATGTAAATCCAAAGCGCTATTGTTGTGCATTCTGAAAGTGAAGGAACGCAGGATCCTGCTTCCGTTTAGGGCTAACGTCAACAACCTCACTTTATCGTGAACAAGGCTCCGTGAAGGAGCCGAAAACTTGTATAGCTTTAAAACGTTGTATAGTGCCATAACAGTTTTAAATAATCTAAAGCATGTTTCACGAACCTATACAGTTAAACGTTCATCAAAGCAATCTCATTGTTATTGCTGTTAATGATGTTGTTGACGAAGAGCAAAAAGTAGCTTGGTAACTAGTTTTAGATCCCTGCATCAAGGATTCAATTCGTCATCCTGCTGCAAATGTTTTATAACTATATTTGATAAAATATTTTGCCACTAAAAATGTACCAAATTTAATAGTGTTATTCAAAACATGAAGATTTGAAATACCTTCGTAGTTTTCCAACCATTTGGCACATCGGTGTCTCCCATGTATGCATCTTTATGACACGGATTCCCGTAAGAATCTCCCCTGTGAGTCGCACTCGACGATCGGTCAGTGCTGAGACTTTCAGCTGCAGTTTTCCCAGTTGTTTTCCTAAGGAAAGAGGTTATAATTAATACACAATAGCTTGTTCGTCTAAGTGAAAAAGGCGTAACTAAGAATGTTAATAATGCAAACGCGTGTATGCTTAAGCGTTTTGACTGTCAAAATTCAATTCACCAATGTCCAGAGTTTTTGTCCTTGTCATGGCCACATAATTAGTGGATGGTTGTGACCGGCAGTCCATGTCACTGACACTCTGTCATTCTAGGCATTAAATTTCTGGTTGTGCATTTTTATTAAACTTTCAAAATCCAGCAGCCGTTCTCGTTGACGTGCCCCTCGTCGTTGCTTAAACACGAAGACGCGCTATAAAAGGGCATGAACCTAAGATACGCCTCGTTCAGTTGTCAATCAACCGCCTTGCTGATAGGAGCTCTCTCAATCACTGGTGAAGTCGATCAGTTTAAGCGAGAATCTCAGCGTCAAACTTGACACAGACCGTATTTTGCATTACTTTATCGAAATACACATTGTTACGGAATGTTTACTGCCCCAGAACAAACTGTATTCTTTGTATATGATACGGGTACTCTTTGTCCGTAAACAAATTGTGCTAATTCACAAGTGACAAAAAACATCGAGCTAAATTACTAATCAGTAAAACGGGAGCATCACCAGTTCGGTAACATAAACAACAGCTCAATTTTAGGCGAGAACTTCGTGAAAATAATTTGAATCGGTTTGTTTCGGTTACAGCAACTCAATTGTCACCCCGAGCTAAGATTTGCTTTCCTTTTCCGTTTGGCTTTCGCTCCTGAATCTGCGCAACCGTTCTTCTGCCATTTATATGCACAAATGATTTAGATAAATTCCAACCCATGAACTGAAGGGGCGGAACTTATTTAAACTCTCTATAATTACAAAACGATGACGAGAACATGAACATATGAAAATATGGTCTTTTGGTTCAATCCCCTATAACTCAAAACCCCAATAATTTAAATCAGTTTCAATTTCCCTTGGCAATTCAAGTTATCGGGGTTCAACTTTATTTTTTATTTAAAGGCAATAGTAATAATAATAATAATAATAATAATAATAATAAATATAATATGTACCAATACTTTTCTTGCTTACCGATAAACGCCAGAATGGGGATAAAAAGTAGCATATAGACACTCGCTACTATTGCCAACCAACCAATCATCTGCCATACGAGATAAGTTGTGATAATAAGTTCCAGGGGGGCCAACCAAAGGTAGTGGAACGATCTGAAGAAGTTGTCAAACTTGCGCATATCATTAGACACTAGGTTGATCACGTGACCAGTCGTAAAAAAGGCTACGGAACTCTGAGTCAGCTTGAAAACCTGAAAAACGGGAATTGTATGAATATGTTAATAAATACAAGATCTTGTTGTCATTTTTATCATCGATAACTTGCTTCTAGTCATATCTCTTCTGAGGGACACAGAATGTATCTATGTACAAACACTTGAACGCTAATTGACAGCTCGAATCAGATGTATGTACACTGCAAATGTAGCCAGCAGATAGTATATGGCCGAACGAATTCACAAACAACACTACCCAGGCGTATTTGCCTTCGATCTGCTGGCTCGATCATTCTCTAAGGCAGAAAAAGCACTAATAACTTGGTAGCTATCCTTTAACCTTAAACGTCAACTTACACTTGCTTACAACACATTTATAACATACAGGAACTGGTTGTTCAATTCAGTATTAAGATTTAAGTTTCCTTCCCCAAGAAACTAGGTTCGATCTTTAACACATATTATTTGAACACTTCAAAGAAACCAAACTATATCAATTCAAAATTTGCCCAAGCCCAATTAGTCAGCCCATAAGGACGTAAACCAAATCGCGTTTTAACATTTTATTCCTGGGTTAGAGCTAATCCACTCTCGAGCAAGTGAGTCCAATTGGACATCATATTTGAGCCATTTGAAATCATTTAGAGTTAACTTTGAAAAGTCGACATCCCTGTAAAACAATAGAGAGTTCGACAATTGCTACCTGGCACTCACTGACCTTTTTATACACGAGTCCTGTCAATGCGACACGAAGACGCATTCCATAAAGCTTGCCGAGGAACTGCCCGCGATGCAGAGTGATAACAAATATATAGGTTGCAAGACACAATGCAGGGACATAGTATTGAAGCTTAGCTCCGTCTTGCCCGCTAGTGCCTTCCGCCAGTCCAGTGACTAGCAATCCAATTAACAAGGCCTGGGCAATTCTGGTTGCCGACTCAATGGTTGTATAGAATGCAGAGTGCAATAAATTCCAGCGATAACACCGCCACACCGCTCGACCAATACTTGGAGTGTATCCTGGGGATTTATAATTATAATCCATTGTTTCCTCATGCCAGTACTCACAAAGTCTCTTTGTTTCATATTCAGCTTTGTTTTCTTCTTCGAGTTTGTGCAAATCGTCCGTTTCCAGCGCGTTTTCGGAATATCCTTTTCGGAATATGGGATTTAGCCATGAAAAGAACAGTTGCGATATGAAATGCGGTTGTCGTGGAATTGATAATATCTCGTCTGACGAAATCATGATTGAGAGGACGAACTGTAGAATATAACTTTAAGTTAATATTAAGAAAAACTTACTTTATTTACACACTATCCTTTGATAAGCTATAAAATAATAAATACTAAAGACCAATTCGAGAACGTGAAGATGTTGCGAGAGTAATAGGTAGGGTTGTTTCTAAAAAACAGGTTTCCTAGGTTGGAAAGTAAGCCAAATGATAAAATAGATTATCTCTGACGAAGGGCTAGCGCTTGAAACGTCAGCTGGAACTTTTAACCCTCCGGCAAAATGCACAACATATCAACTTCTAATTGATCTTTACTATCGCAAAGAAATACATTAGAAATGTTTTCTAGCCAAGTTTCGACACTACTATGGCTTTAAGAATGGTCCGCTACAGTAATTTACATAGATAGACAAAGCGCAATGAAATAAATGGATTTAGTTAACAAATATATCGACTTTACCAAGCACGGTTAACGAAGGACCCTATCACTCAAGAATGCATTCTCCATCCGCTTCACTCAAAAAGTGGAATTCAAATCTTTCAAAGATTTCCTTGAGCAAATAGCAGATAGCATCCTCAGCCAATTCCCTCTCCCTCCCCTCCCTAGTGTTCCATGACTATGTAACAAGAATAGTATGTGTTCATTTTAGCCAGGTATAAAGTTATTTCCACTAGGAAAAGGAATGCTCGGATCCCTGACTCCTGTGAAATAAAGAGACATACCACCTTTTTACATTTTAAGATTAGTTACACAAAATGTTTGACTCCATAAATAGTTCTTTAGCTGTGATGAGAACATTTCACATATGTACCACCTAAATTTCCCATAACGGTAGGCACTAGAGATTAGTGAATTCTTCAGAAAATCTTGTACGCATGGAAAATACATTATACGGTTTAAAACTGTAAATATAAGATAACAGCCAATTTCACGATAACCGATGACTGCAAATGAATCTTTCCATTTCTAAATCTGCCTCACTGTTAAAGGAATTCACATGCATGGAGCACATGCTTTCCAAATGCGCAGATAATCTTTTCTAGGAATACCTTGGGGCGTTGTTTGTCTTTCCGTTCAACAGTGATCGTAAACTTTGAACACAATTTCCAAATATTAGCAACATTTCATAATTGTTTTCCAGCTCGAAAACTCAGAAATATGCTCTTTACTGATAATAAAAAGATCCTCAACAGCCAGATCTATAGGATAAAACTGTGATTAAAACAGGTCTTTTCTGAATCTGCTTTAAAATTTGATATACAAAACATCTTAGTACATCAGGTAAGGAAAAATACGCTTCATCCTGATGCTGAGTTACTAGTTTTTCAAGTCACATAGTTTCAGTTTCCAACAGTTATTCTAGCTTATTCTAACTTCATTTTCGTTCTACAGCCCCTATTCTAACCTAATGCCGTTTGTTCCAACTTGTTTTTATAATGCAAAGGTTATCATTCTACCTGCTGTTTCTACAAACCTTTGCGTGCTCCGCTCTCCTTCCTCTGTCAACGGCGTGGAACGTTAAATGAAGCGACGAAGGGAAATTTGTATTTAAGGCTCTTGGTTATTAGCATATGACGACAGTCATGGGAGTTATTTTTAAACTTTTTTTATCACCTTTGAAAGAATAATGACATTTAATTTGATAGCTGAAATGTTAGGATTGTTTAATTACCAACCAGTTTGTGATGAGCTGTGAGTTCTTCAATCCGAGGGTCCTTGAGCTAAGATGTACTTTGCGCAAACGACCACAAATACTTGAAGATGTTCAGTATTAAGTTGACGGTTTTGGAGTACTTTATACAACTCCAGGTTGTGATTTATGCGACTGTGTTATGTCTACGGATAGCCTCTATGTATCCTAATAAAGAAATTTTGAGCTATTGTATCCATGGGTCTCCCCCTTCTCCCGCTATCTAATTTCACGGTAAATTTGGCATCCTTTGTCGCTGTGTGTGTCATGCCTCCAGCATCGCGTGCTTGCTCTCATCAAGGATAGCAATTCGATTGTGGCAACACGGCAGGATCTAAAACTTATGAATAAGCTGCCTCTTAACGTTTTATTGAAACACAATATGATATAATATAAATGCTAACAAGCTAAATGTATGTTAGATAAGTGAAAACAGGCTTAAACTGTGGAGACAATTTGTTTTCAAGCATTAGCAATTAATCATGTATATTGGTGCTTTCCACGTCAAAATCCTATCGCATTGCTTAGTATCCGGTTAGTGAGAAAAGGACTTTGAGTCTTTTGATGTCATAGACCTTATGACATTTTCTACACGGAACGACCTTTCGTCTCTTATCACAGGACTTTTCCCATTAGCCAATATTTTGTATCTTCTACTTGTTTACCTGACATTAACTGATGAAAGTTTGAAACACAGCCAACATGGTTGCTCTCAAGTTTTTCTTACGAACTCTAACAGTTATTTCATTCAATAATAAAAAGCTAAAACTTTTTCCCCAATTAGAATAAGTTCCGTTTCGTACTTGTGTATTGTATATATAATGCAAACAAACATGTTGTTGTGCTAAGTGAATCTGGAATGAGGTGTACTATCTCTTTTGTGTGTGTAAAATAATATGCTTCCGCTTATATTTATAGCGAAGCTGAGACTGCTCCAAAAGCTGGTTGGCATTAAATTAATGACGCCTTGATTTGCCAGCACAGACATAAGACGGCCAACACGGCTCTTTATATGGTCGACCAAGATTGTGTCACCATGAGAAAGCACTGGGTGTGACAGTTACGAAATAGGGTCAGATCATTTTTGTGAAATGACTTCAATCGAAAGTTATGTTCTTATCCATGCAGGCAATGGATTATTGTTTACATTATTACCTCGGTATTAAAGCATCCTAAACCTTGTAAGTATGGAGATCTTGTACTTGTTTCCTCTTCTTGGATAGCGTGAAACATCCTCTTTAAGTAGTTTTGCATTCTGCTTGAGTTGACATTCAAATAGCCCCAAAGAATTACAGTTCTTCTTAGATTTGACAAGGATCTGAACTAAGTAAAAATCGATCATATAAATATTAAGGCATTCTAGCCGCACGTCATGAGTTCTGGAAAAATAGAAAACTTTAAAATCCGCAAGGGTACCTCATTCTTAGTTTTAATTTCCTTAGAGACACATTCATTGTTGGATAACCAATCATCGTTTGTATGATTAGAGATTGCATTGTATAAGATTTATCTAAAAGAAAAGATTCTCAATAATTCTTTCACACGTTATTCCTGCACTGTTTGAATATCAGTGCACGTCTTTGAAAGTCAAGCGAATCACAGACCAACAGTTGTGTTGCCACTCCATTGTACTGTCCTCAACAGGAATGTAATCACAGAGTTAATCACTTGATTCAGCTTTCATTTTAACATTTCCAAAACTTCAAGTTAAAAGAACGTTGCAGGGGAACAGAAGTTTGTATTTGGACAATTTTAAACTGTTTCACCTTTTTGGCAGATTCGGCTTGAGGAAGTTATTCTATCAACGTTTAACCTTGATTTTGTTTGTTACAATCCTATATGCATGATAATGAAAACGTATACATGTAGCATAGCATAGCATAGCATAGCATAGCATAGCAAAGCATAGCATAGCAAAGCATAGCATAACATGGTATAGTATATGGTATGGTGTTGTATGGTATTATATGGTATGGTATGGTAATTAGTATGGTGTAGTATACAGATATACCCAATGTTGAATGTCTTTTCTCACGAATGAAAAATTATCGGTGTGATTAAATGCCGGATTAAATGCAATAAGCTTATATAACCTCTTGGAAATGTGCCAGCATGTTGAAAAGCCCATTCAAAGCAGCTTGGCGGGTTGATTTGAAGAGGAAAACATTTCGGCTTCCTCAACTGAAAACGAAGAAATATTGTTTCTGTTGCACATATGACGACCTTAAGCGCAGTACGTATATATCAGCATATGCAAACTTTATCCGTCAACTAAACGCAGATGAAACCCCGAGAATTTAACCAGTATCGATATCGACTCATTTTCTTATAGCAATTCGCTATGTTGTTTTGAGTGTGCACCTGAACACGCTTGCACATTCCAAAGCGGTTGCAAGCTTACTGCTTTCCATCCGGCGCACACATGGATAATTTTACACTCGTAGTAACAAGAAATATTCAGCACTTTGGATATTTGTCCGCCACCCCTAGTCGGCTAGTGACAAAAGGTTTACAAATCGATAGTTCCAGTGCGCGCCGGGCTTTAAAGTTTACACAATTAAAACGTAAATAAAGATTTAACACTTGTATTACATGATAGTTGTGTTGTTTAAATCATATCAACAAAACCTATTGATTTTGTGTTGTTGATGTTGTTTAATGCTAAAGTGACAGACATTTTGAGTAATTGCAACCGAAAATAACTCTTTATTTTTGATTTTTAGAGGTCAATAATATATATTCGTAACTGACAAAGTTGTAATGTACGACGATAGCGTTTGATGCTTAACGTTGTTGCATCACCACACTGCTGAAAAATTAACTTCACGTGCGGTGTGACCTTAACGAATGTCATAATGAAGATATTGCATGATCGCTTGGATAATTTCTCTTATACTGTTCAACTGAGTATTTCTCGAAATACTTGAAAAGAAATTTCGTTTTTCCAAGCGGCCATGTAATGTTATACTTATTCTATAAAACCATAAAGGAACCAATTATTACATAACACAAATGAAATAAAAAACCTTTTCACTTTAACATCAGCTTTTTGGAGTTCTGAAGGCGCGATTATAATAGCCGCGATTTATTATGTAGCCATAGCAACATTGTTATGTTGTCACTATTTCACGCGAGAGCATACCTGGTGTTTCATTGGTATATATATATATAACAAACTCAGTTTTGGTGAGCGAATCGAAAGTTTAAATTGCTGTATTTTAGCAAAAGCTGGTTTCCTAATGAGACACTGGGTTAAAAGGGAAAGTATTTTCACAATAAACAAATTCTGTTATAAAACCTCCAAAAACTGGTCTCCGGCACACATGCATATATTAATGAATGACCGTTTGCTAGAAACCTAATATAGACGGCGGCAGTTATGAACACTGCGTAACACTATAGCATAATGATTACGTGAAAGGCAAAGTAACTACATGATAGGTTTTTCTATTTCTATTTATATATTTTAATGTAGTTTCAATAGATGACCATAGATTGTAGATTTGTACAGCCTTTATACCTAAATATACGTTTTGTTGTTTGCTATAAGTTTTGCAATTATCTCTTGCATATAATTTCATATTCTATCCACTGGACAATCTGGAAAACGCTTTTAGGAAGTTTAAACTATAATCTAAAGTATGTTGGAATGTTTGAAAAGTTAAATTTTACAAGTTAATAGGTCTACAGAGTAGTTGTGCTTGCCGTATTTAGATCATACGTTTCGTTTCAACGGGTAGCGATATGAACAATATAACAAAACATTGGGAAAGCCGTCTCAAAGAGTCTTCGTGACATGTGCAGTGCACACGTACTTGGCTGTCACCAGCAACTGTTAATATACAGATGACGAACTATTATTAACACCGAATAACAATAGCGGTATACGAAAATTATAAGTCGGTTCATAATATAATCACTGGTCATCTCAAATTGTATTGCAGCGTAGTCTGAAAAGAGTATAAATTCTTGAACCTACGCTTTTGTTAATTAAGTTTTATCCTTCTATTTTGACTTTTATGCAACAGCAAGTTTGGAAATAACCGATTTCTAAATACATAATTCACTTGATAAAGTGTCCAACCGTGGAAGTGGAAAGTTTCCGTAGCCCCAGGAATCATGAAGACATACGCTGCTCGGAAGATTCTAGTGGCAGTTATCTTTTGTTTCAAAGGAGTATACATGTCAGTACCAATACAAATAATGAAGCTGTAAATATAGTCGATGCTTCGAGCAACATATCTTACATCACAATAAGCCAACCAGCGAGCGAATCGGAAATCGAATACATACCAAAAAGCTTGAATATTTGGAGTAAAAATATAATGTGTGAAAATAGTTAGATTAGGTAATTATTTTTGT
>JANSTR010145909.1:0-11431 GCA_025434805.1 Antipathozoanthus remengesaui | reverse complement strand
TTTAGAAAATTTTAATTTTAATTTTAATTTTCTAAAAAGATTTTTAATTTTTAAAAAGATCATATTAAGATGTTTTCCCAATTATTTCCAGAATAGATAAACTTTCAAAGAGATTGATGATTTTTGTGATTTTCTGGCCTATCATCTTATCTTGGAATTGTTCAATTGACCGTAACAAAAAAGATGGCGACTGGTACATTTACCCATAACTCCTAGCCTGTGAAAAACATGAAAACGTTCATAAAAACGTACAGAAAGGATCTAAAAACTTCAAACCTCACATACACAATGTTATCAATACAAGAACATGTTTCCCATGGTTTTTCACATTCAGCTGTTCACTGAGTTAGGCTTGCAAAGCTTGTGGTAAAACGTACAGCCACCATCTTTTTTGGTACGGTGCATTGAATTGGATTGCACAACACCCCTAGTGGGTCTCGCCCAATATGGTGTAAGGTCAAGGAGTGGGGATGGCCTAGTCAAGAGTTGTGAAACTATGAACACAAATGATTACTTGTGTATCAAACTATAAGACTGCTGCTCAATATTTCTGTTTGCTTTCAGTGCAAGCACTTGTTAGCAGTTCACTTGGCCGAGGTGCTTGGGGAGTGTAAAGAGAAAAGAATCACTGATCAAGAGTTTGCTGTGTACCTGTGTTATGACTGATAATCTGACTGTGTTGGGTTTCTGATATAGTATAAGGCATTTGTAACGGGATAACCGTTTATTAGCAGTTGACTAAGGGTGTGTCGGGGGGGGAGGGGTGCGCGAGTTCATGAGATATGGTAAGAACAACATTGAAGCGTTTGATGTGTACTTGTGTTATGACTCAATAATAAGACCTGACTGTGTTGGGTTCCAGATACAGTGTAGGTATTTGCAACAGGATAACAGTTTATTAGCAGTTGAGTTCATGAGAAAGAACAACAAAGCGTTGATGTGTGTCAGTGTTATGACTGGACAATGAAGACCAGACTTTGTTGGGTTCCAGACAGTGTAAGGTATTTGTAAGGAAGGAAGAATGCGTGTCATGTATACTGTTCAAACAATGAAAACCTGACTTTGTTGGTTTTCAAGTACCATAAGGTATTTGTAACAGGATAGCGTTTATTAAGAGTTCGGCAATGGCTGAGAAGGGGTTCTTGGATAACATATTAGAGAGGTCCAGTGAAATTCTCAAGAAAGCCAATCATTATAAAACTTGTGATCAACTGTCTTTGCGATATGACAATCTAAGTCTGCTAGTTCTAAAATGGCTTTCCGTTATCTTCTCAACGAATCATTTTCAAGTTGTACAAGAACAGTCAGAAATTTAAAATGTTTGCGACGTAGTTGCCCAGTGCAGTAACGTCCTACTGTGGCTACTGTGTGCAATTTAATTCACGCGACTTTAGTTGATTACTCACTGAACCCGCCTGATATTTATATTACCAAGGAAAAAGATTGTTCAATGAAGGCGGTTGCTGACACACAGTCGGGAAAGCGAGAAGAGAATCTTGCAATCAAACAAAACCAAGTGATTGAGTTAAATCGTGTCCAATTACCAAACGTTCGAGTAGCAATCGAATTCACAAAAAGTTTTTGTTCGATTGGCACTTGAACTCAAAAAGTTTTTGTTCATTTTGCACGATTACCGAACGTTCGATTATCAATAGAACTCACAAAAAGTTATGTTCCTTTCGTTCGATTACCGAACGTCCCAGGCCGAACGTACGACTCGCAAGAAATTTTTGTTCATTTTGTTCGATTACCAAACGTTAGATTTGACTATCGAAATCACAAAAAGTTTCTGTTCATTTCGTTCGATTACCGAAGGTTTGATTGACAATCGAACTCACAAAATGTTTTTGTTCGATTGTCAATCGAATTCACAAAAGTTTTTGTTCATTTTGTTCGATTTCCGAACGTTTGATGGCAATCCAGCACACAAATGATTTTGTTCATTTTGTTTGTTTGGTATTCGAACTCACATAAAAGTTTTCGTTCATTTTGTTTGATTACCTAACGTTCGATTGACAATCGAACTCAAAACGTTTTTGTTCATTTTGTTCACTCAAGAAAAGGTTTTGTTCATTTTGTTCAATTGACACTCGAACTCACAAAAAAGATATTATTCATTTCGTTCAATTACCAAACGTTCGATTCTCAATCGAACTCACAAAAAGTTTTTGTTCATTTTGTTCGATTGGCAATCGAAACCACAAGAATATATTTTTTTTGTTCGATTGCCGAACTTTCGATTAACATTACGCCTGGTATCGAGAGTGGACCAGAGTGGCTCATCATATACAGTAACACTTGTATGTCGGTTTGTAGATTAGTGGTTTGAACTGGGATTACATTGTCATTTACGATACAGTAACTTACATATCTCCAAGACTGGAAAGTGATTATTTTCATAAAATAATTTTTTCAGAGCCTTCAAGGATGTAATCCTGCCAAAATTCTTTAGATGTTGTTTGCCAGAACAGAAAAATAGAAGTTATGTTAAAAAATATCTCTCGCGAACTGCGCCCTATGGCACTGAATTTGCGACACACGGTTCTGATCAGTCGGTACTCTCTGATGTATTTGATAATTACCAAGTTTTTAATTACTGTATTGTTACACATGGCGAAACTCGCTAAATCTACCGTAATCAATTTTGGTTAAAGTTTTTAATAATTTGATAGGCTTACACAGCAAGAACCATTCGGATATTATCATATTTTCACTCTTCTCATGGTAATTTCTCCCGCGGCTGATATCCATTCTTTTTTGATTTGAAATAATTAGAAAGCGAAAGAGATCAGAACAAACTTAGGTTGATTAATTGTCAACATGGAGTACACGCCATCTCTGTTGCTACCATTAACTTTTATCCAGCTGAATTTTTGAAAAGTCAAAGCAGCCGACGTTAATGAAAATACTGAACCTCTGAAGCTCTTGGCATATTCTCATTCTACCCGCCAAGATGAGCACTTGAGATGAATGGTCACTTTAAAAGGTTTCAACAACTGTTTCAAAAATTAAATTGAATAACACCAAACACTTCTACTCTTCAAGACAAGCAAGATCGGAATGGTCACTTTATAGGGTTTCGACAACTGATTCGAAGAGATATCCTATAGGTTTGAGATATCCTATAGGTTTATGAAATTATGTGAAATCGAGTTCCGCTTAAAGTATTGGTTAACTGACTACTGACGATGTTGTATAAAGCGTAGGCGATGCACGAGATACAGCTATTAAAGATTTACTTTCTGTCAAGGTCATGGGCGATATGCACAACTGTCTTTGTCGTATATTGAGTACTTCCAAATTTCTCTTTCAATACCCCAAGATGTACGTTGTTAAGTTTACTGAGTGTTTTATTGACTAAATATTTATTCATGTATATACAAAAGAAAGGCTCCGCATCCACAAATGTCATGACAGTATATTTAGTAAAAAACCCGCCCGCCCGCATGACTTTTGTCACTAAATTACAAAGGATGATCAACTAGTAAATTTATGGGATCTTATACAGATTGAAGATATTGCTGGCCGTGCCGTTATCAGAAACTATAAACTATTTATCTCTCATTGAAAGTTTGACGAGCAAACACCTTACTTTTTTGTTACAATTTCAAAAATCAAATTTAAATTGATTATGCCGATATATTCTCAACGTTTTGTCTCAAAACAACCAATTTGGTAAAAGGGTGCTAAATTACCATGGCTTCTAATATCTTGGTGTGCCGTGAGAATGAAGATATGACTAATATATAGGAACACGTATTAATATTCCTGTAGAAATGGAACAGGAGACCATGCCAACCAATCAATTACTCTTTATATCTGGTCGTAAGTGGCGTGAAAGCACTTTTCAAAAGAGTAACAGCTTCAATGGAAGCCGTTTACTTTTATCATGGAAAAGGCAATGTTTAATTTTTTTAAGAAACGTTTTGCAAATAAGAAGCTGATTATTATTATTGTTGTTATTTGGTTTTTATCCATTTTGCGTTTGATATCGAGATATCACATCCCACAGTTTGCTTATGTTACAACAACTGGGAGTTTACAAAAGTACGAACGGATACCAAATATATTTGGACTAAATGCTCATTTGTGGGATGGAATTTGTCTAACGGACGTGAATGAGATCTGCAAATTTCCAATCTTTCCAAAAGCTCCTACATTAAGAGTGCTTGCCAACAACAGCAAGGTGATTTATCCGTTTACAGACATTGCAGTTAGATTGTTCGGATTTATTCATCCACCAGTGACGGGAAAATACAACTTCACAGTGGAGATATCTTTCCAGTCATCATTCATACTCTTGTTGAGCACCAATGAAGAGCCATCGAACTGCCGACAACTGTCACAAAACTTTGATCAAGTTGAATTGGAAAAAGGGAAGAAATATTTCATGGACCTTCTCTATACTCAGGGGAAAAACTCTGCACCTAATGTAGCACTGAAGTGGCAAAGACCGGGAGAAAATACTTTTCATGTGATTGAGGACAGATTCCTTAACATTTATCTCAACGACCTTTCGCTACGAACTAGGAAAATGGACGACCCGCGTATTCCAGAGTTTCCCTTTTGTGGATTTACAGCCAAACCCAGTACAATGAACCCATATTTTAAATGGAAACGACCAATATACGTGAACCACCAGGAAGTCAAAGACGTACTACCTGTCTGTGAGTACTCCCCCAGCTATCTTCTCAGAGGACGCAAAGTCAAACACGCTTGGGAAGCTGTCAATAATCTTGTACACTACATGCACACGTTTATTTATCCATTTCCTAACAACAAAACGTTGATTGACCCAAAGAAGTGGATTTTCTCCCTGAACCAAAGTATTGCTCGAGATGTTGCTAAGACTTACATCGATAAACTGGAGGAGCAACATCCAGGGTGAGTTAACTGTAAAGACGAGTATGTGTATCTTTAGTGTATCTTTAGTGTATCTTGTCGTTTGTATACGTGCACGCTTGAGCAGTTTAACTGTAAAGACGAGTATGTGTATCTTTTAATGTGACCTTGTCGTTTGTATACATGCACGTTTCCCACCGAATCAACCTCACTCTTTCTTCTCGTTTCTTCGTGGGGATATGAAAGGCCTATGCTCGCAGGGTAATGGTACATAGATGAGGGTATAATCTGAGAGAGGAGGACTGAGTGGTTTATCTCATTCGTTCGTTCTTTTTTCTTTCTTTCTTTTATTACTCGTGGTACCACGAGTTAAGTTTTGCGTTCCACTTCTTCATCTTTTTCATGTCGCGATTAGCGATTCGGTTGAGTGACTGCCATATTTGGAATTTGTCCCCGGTCCCACGCGGTCAGTGATGATGATGGTGGTGATGTGATATGTTTTTCCTTTTTTCCATCCCGCAATTTTATTTGTGAGAGTGAAGTTCGGATGAAGGAAGTAGTTTGTGTGTTTTTCGACTTATTTGCCGTGTTTCTCAATAAGTTATTGTTTCCCTCGTTACATACAGTTTGCATGCGCATCGGTGCTTTTGGCAGCACAGGCTACCCAAGTTTACAATTACAGTGTGACAACAACTGACGTTTGACTCGGTTGATCGAAACTGTCTATTTTAAAGACTTTGTATGGCACTATGAAGAATATTTCAATAAATGTACAAATAAAGATCACTTACCTTCAGATCACATTGTTGTTCTCTTCTGTGTGCATTTTGAGCGCGATCGGAGAGGTTTTTGGGCGAGAAAAGAGCGAAGAAAAATTGGGTAGCCTGTGTTAGCAGCGATACGGGTAGGCACGCACACTATCAAAATTTTCGAAAATCGAGGGGGAATCTTTCGGAAAGTGATCTGTCTACCCTTGCCTTGAATCAAAGTGAACAAAGAGTTTCAAAGTCATTCCAAGAGCAAAGTTATATATTGTTGAGAGCACAAAGACATTCATTACACTGAACAGCAGAGACGGTATAACAGCGTGGAATTATCTGTGCCTTGGACTCCAATTTCGTAAACAAACACCTGTGGATTTACTTCCTTATCGACGGTCGGCCAAAAAACATATAAATTCTAGTTGGATTTGCACCAAATTTCACACACATGATTTACCAAGACAGGGCTATCTACAATTCTTGCCGGAAAAAAATCGGTCGAAAGTCGACGAAATGAAGTGTATAAAAGCAGATTTGTCTTGTAATATTTTGACTGCTTTTGCTTGTGTTATATGTCCCGCCAAAATGGAGTCGAGCGAAACTGCCACTTGACTGACCAAAACACACAGAACTATTTGTCGTATTTCGACATAAATTCACACACGACACAATGTGATGTATATCTAAAATTCTGCCCCAAAAAATCTAACAAAAGTTGCTTAGATATATTTTAAAACGGCCGATCAGTGTTTTGACTGTCAGCACTCAAATTATTCACGCCTGTCACTGTGGTCTGGCAAGATTCTGCAGTTCGATCGCAGAAAAAACACATAAATAATATTGCCTTAGAAATTCAAACACAGCGTATTGACTTAGAAATTTAAACACAGCACAATCATATGTATCTCTAAATTTCTGCCAAATATAAGTGTACAAAAGTTGCTAAAACACATTTCAAAACAGCAGATTTGTTTTCAATGTTTTCACCACACGGCCTTTATAGTTTATTTAAAACCTGTGACTCGAGCAGCACAAGATTGGATACTTAAACACAGAAAAAGGACATAAATACTTGTCGTATTCTCCTAAAATTTTACACACAACACAATATCCTGTATCTCTAAATTTCTAAATTTCTAAAGTAGCTAAAATCAACTTCAAACGAGCGAATTTGTCTTCAAACTTTGGACAGTTTCACAGATAATTTCTAGAATTATTTACAAGTCTGACTCTAGTGCAGAAAAGTCGCATTGCCTTCAAACTTCACATAAAGTAAGATCTAATGCATCTCTAAATTTCTGTGAAAAAATAAAGGACAAAATTACCTACTTTCTATCGAAAACTTGCGATTTTGTTCTTGGCCAGAACGGGTTTCCTTTGGCGTGTCGCAGATTGTGTGAACATTTGTGAACATTATGAGAATTGTGTGAGCTCAGAATGTGATATTAGCATTGGACTTGGGTCCACGGTTCGAGTCCTGGCGGGTCCGTCTCGATCTTTTCTTCTTATTTTTTTTCTTTTCCTTGAAACACTTAAAGCTTTTTTCTTTGTTCTTCTTTTTACTTAGTATCGTACTTTGAAAACAGATCTCAGGAAAATATAATGTCAGGTGGAATGATTTCGTAGCATGCGTGAAATTTGTCGCAAGTTTTAATCATATTCAATTGGTCCCATTTGAGGTGACGGTTCGAATCCTGGACAGGCGTATAATATTTTGCATTCCTGAATATCATGAAGGAGTGATACTGTCTTAACAAAGATATCGGCATGACTGTAGGCTACCTATAGCCTCTTGTCCTAAGGGATTTCATCCATTGAGAACAGCGACATATTTCAAAAACTGGATTTTATGGCCGCCATCTTGGATTGAACTTGAAGGTGAATGACACGTGACAGCGCATTGCGCTCTGATTGGCTCTGGCGTTACCCCAGTGGCTGATTCAGAAAAATAAGTATGAGTAATGAGGTCTATATTGGCTGGATTGCCGCCTGATCTAGGTTCCGGAATTTATTGTAATTCAAGAGAACCTTTCATAAATTTCAAGCGTTGAAGTCTAAACCTCGCTATTTATTTTTAAGAACCAAACCTGAAATGATTTATTCAAGTCCCTTCTGAATACTGCGTCTAAACTTGTACAATCAGCAGAAACGGCAGCAATACAAGGCTTCGTAGTTTAGGAGTAAAAAAATAGATTCCACAGATTATTCTTGGAACATCGATATTTGTAATAAGGCCAATCTTTTTCCAAAAGCTGAGTGTGAATTAAACACAGGTACACAAGATAGTGCTTCCATAACACGCTCCCCCCATTATTTATCCGAGGACCTGGAGAGGCTGTAAAACAGTACAAAGAAGGCATTAGATGCCAGTAATCTGCCCACACTACGGGAGAGGAAGAACACCTAATGGCCAAATTGTTCCGGGAAGAAATCGAGAATGAGGGCCACAATTTACACAAACTATTACTACCTTGGAGAAGTTGCAGATTCAATCTTGGGTCTAAGCGTTCTTTTCATTTTAGTAAAACAGATTACACTTTTATTACAAGAACACTTGAAAAAAACCCATAGTCTTGACTTATAATATAGATTTCATCCTTTAGTATAATTCTGCCATTTCTAAGACATTGTCAAAAGTTTATACAGTAATTAAGCTGAAAGGCTGGTTGGTTTTAGACTTCAATAAAACACTTTACTTTCACACCACTCGCTACATAATTTGACAGTCTAAAATGATCAGACCCGACCAAATTTCCTTTCCTCATATTAGATTGCTCCTTTCTGAATCGGTGAACATGATAGGCTCGATATGTTTTCAGGACGGAGCCAGTGTTTTTTTGTGCAAGGTTAGCCCACGGACGATCAAGCTATTTTTCATAATAAGGTAACCCAAGGGGAGTGGGGGTTTATTTGGACCCCCCATGATTTTTCGGTTGCACATGAAAGATCAAGCTTTGGCACTGATGCGAGTGGCTTTTAGCATTGATCAGGTTTAAAATTTTTAAAATTAGGAACTGATGCTATGGCAACAGCCGTTTCACAACACGTCCGCCGTTTTTCATCAAAACTGCAGCAAATTTTCTTGAAATTGGTAGAAAACATGTACTTAACCTTCGGACGACCAAGCTATTTTTCATAACAAATTAAGGGGAGGGGGGAGGAGGCATTTAGACCCCCCTCATAGATTTCTTAAAGATCAAGCTTTGGCATGTGAGTAGCTTATAATTAGCTAATTACTAAGTCACTCCCATGTGGAACAAAAATATATAGGATATGCTAAATGTTTTTTGTTTAAAGTAGGTTGCTATAGTAATTTCCTCTAAAATACATCTTCTTTGTGTAAATTTGCTGCTTGTAGCAGCACTCTCCAATTAAAATAGCATATAGCATTTAGCATAACCTATATTTTGTTCCCCTAGGGAGTGACTTAGTCTTCATAAGCATTACCATATCGCGGCTTTTTATACCTGAAGATGACAATATTGTCGAAAACGTTTGGACCACTTTTTAAAATTTTAAAGCCTTTACACATTTCATATGACAAACATTACGACAATTTAATGAAATATCTTTCTCTGCCCGTTGGATTTGAAAATAGGGTGTTTCATGTACCAGTCGAATCAGGACTCAGGATTCTCAAACAAAGTGGGACAAAGGAAAGATGAGGCATTGAAAACTAGGACTTTCTTTTTATTACTAACACTGAACCATTAAACTACAGGAGGTTGGGTAAAACACTGTATCCAGGCTATCACTCGTGCAACAGCGCAGTAAAATGCCCAAACGAAAATGTTAAATAACCTTTGCAATCCTCTTGAGTTTATCTCAGATATTACCTCCCTAATTATTTAAAAATACAACCAAAAGAAACAAACGGCTATAAAGATCTATTTAATTCTACAAATTTTCAACAGTTCGGTGAAATACTGTTTTAAATTTTATATTTTCACTGAAAACAGTAAAAAGATAGCATATATTTTTCACAAGTAAAGATAGAACGTTCTATGACCACCAGTAAGCTATCACAAGCAGAAAGCATTCCAAAGTCACAGCAGTCAACAAATAAAAAGGTTTTCCGATCGGGTCACCAATCAGGGAGGCGCCGGTCATTTTCCCGCTTTAGTTCTGTGGTTCAGTATTTCTGAAAAGCTATTAATCTTTCTAACTACTTCTGTGTGTGCATGCTCCGTCACCTGTGATCAGGAGTTATCACATACGATGTTATCAAGAAATTAGCAAGTGAATTCGTGACACTGCATAGAAGCCGTTAAAGCAACAAAATTGAAACAAATCAGTTATTTGGTGACCTAAATAAGAGGATCTCAACAATTCTTCGAAATCGCACAAAAACAAGCTACTCTAGGGAGAGATGGTAAAATTGGAAAACAAGCTGCATGAGTCTAATAACGGTGAACAGTATGTTAGAAAGGAATGTTTGGAGACCACATGTATTCTGGAAGAAACATATCAAGACAAGCACGGGATAGTCCCCAGAAGTCGAAAGCCTGATGTTGGTCCAGCTGGAAGCAGTCTTTGCATTTAGCTGACGCGAGGTTTTTTCCGTCTTTGCTGCAATACGGCCTCGTGTAGAAGCCAGGCCTAGAAGGAAACACAAAATATTATAAACGTACATAATATAAAACTTGTAGTAATCATGGACTATGAAAGTGCGTTCGAAAGGCAGCTAGATGTATTTTATTGTCAACTGTATACGTATTAACTCTTACAGATTCTGATGGCGATCTTATTTACCATATACAGATCGAGTGCGAGTCACTTACCAAACAATTTCTATAGAATTCTTTAACCCTTTCCCTACTAAACCCCGACTTCAAATACACCAAGAATGTCCTAACTCTTAAACCAGTTGGAAGAACTCTATAAAGTGAGCATTCATTTTGTTAGTCTCGAAGAGTAGATTCAGAAAATCTTCATTGTTTCTTTGAAATTCAGAAGTTGACAATTTTCATAAAGTTTGATAAATTACTAAATTGAAAAGTCAGGAGGGAAAGGGTTAAAGCTAATTACGTAGTAACAAATCACTAACATGTAAAACCTGTTATGATTTTTGGGCAATGATTTTCTTAACATAAGTCAAAAGGGATTGAAGTCGGTTGGGTGGAGATGATAACATGCTCTTTATTCGATTGGATGACCCACTGATTACCATAGAAGTTTGTTGAATTCACATGCGAAGAGACGAAAAAGATGTGATATCTTTCTGTTGCTGTCAGTGAAGATTAGGAACACTGAGAAATCGCGATGTCCCACCTAAAGGCACATAACAAACAATCCCAAAAAGCGTAGAAGTGCCGGCGAGATACAAAGCTGCTTACGGATTCTTGCTGATCGTCGGAACCACAATCCTCGATAGAAATTGTACGATATGGGAAGATTCGAACACCGATAATGGCAGCCGCCGCTGGACCATCATTTTGCAGGCACCCCTGACATACTTGGGGTACGTAAAAACATCTACTCTCGGGATCAAAAAAACTGTTGAGCGTCAGACCTGTTCAGGGAGAGGAAAACATGAACCAGTTATAGAATGAAAGACTTTAAAACATTTTCAGTTAAAGACTGTGAAACTACAAGAGTGGACAACACAAGGGAAGTTAAGGTAAATGAAGCATTGGTGAACTGAAAAATGTGGAATTGGGGTGATGATAGTGAGAGCACGCAACACAAGGGAAGTGAAGGTAAATGAAGCACTAGTGAAATGAAGAACTGGGGTGATGATAGTGAGAGCGAGCAACACAAGGGAAGTGAAGGTAAATGAAGCACTAGTGAAATGAAATGTAGAATTGGGGTGATGATAGTGAGAACGG
>JANSTR010145898.1:0-11434 GCA_025434805.1 Antipathozoanthus remengesaui | reverse complement strand
TGTATGTATGTATGTATGTATGTATGTATGTATGTATGTATGTATGTATGTATGTATGTATGTATGTGTGTGTGTGTGTGTATGTATGTATGTATGTGTATGTATGTATGTATATCTAGGGCTATAACAGAAAAGAAGTATCCCGTAGTACGTCAAGTACGCTAAAATTGATCTTCTGTTTAACATAAGTCGGACACGTCGTTTGTTATGGCGACGCTTATTTCGCCGTTTAATGTAATATTTTGTGATTCGGTTTGAAGCTCAGAGTATGCTCTAAAAAGATGATTTCTAGCCGTGTCTGCTTTGACACCTTCAACAAAACATTATGCAGGCGTCCCTATTTAATTACCTAACACCTCAATCGGTGGAGTACCCAGTATCCGGCTACAAAAAATATATCGAAAATTCATGCGAACTTCAGGTTCTTTGGTGTAGCCAATTACAAGTAAGCCCTATTTACGTAAAAACTGACTAATATAGAGCTCCTTGACTAGTAGTAATGCGTCAATATTTAGACATTGAGATGCCTTTGATGAATAAAAATTTTACAACTATCCACAACCTATTTTTATTTCTTTAATATACATTAACATCTAACATAGTTTTCTCGGGCATGACGTTAGCTGCGTTAGTGACCGTTGTGAGCACTGCACTGGCTGGAGGCTTCTCTTCACGATTATTCGGAAGCGATAAGGAATGACCGTTCCGCCATTAGTCGGGCCTTGGCGGGAAACTTTTGTAGGGTGTTCCCGTTTTCTTACTGAGAGCAAGGAAGAATATTAGTAATGCGATTGCAGCAACTTACCGGCATTGACGATTTGGTCACTGAATGGTTCATTATAAACCACGTTATCCTGTTCACATCAGTGGAGCCAAGAAGGTCTCTAAAGCAAGAGGAGAGTCCCTGTGGCACTCGGCCGATTGGAAGTCCCGCAATCGTCTCGTCGTCTTGACTCTTTCACCTCTTTTTTCGTCCATTATAGTTGTTCCACAAAGTTCGGGGAATTTGGTCAATCTACGGGACCCATATCAAACAAGCATTCTAATCGTTCTTATTCCCATAGTCTTTAGTATCAGGTAACAGAAGTCATCAGCCTGATTTATTTGCGTGACTGATGTCTAACATGAACAACGTGTGATTTAAATACCCAAACCAATAAATCTACTGAGAAGCAGCACACCGTCTCGTTTTATTTTATATTTACACGTCTTACAAAATCAATATTTGCTTGAAACCCCTTTAGTACTCACTAGATGCGATTCAGCGTATATGGGGTCGTTCATGATACTCGATGAAGCCTTTTCAATGAGAAATCAAGTAGGAAGTCTTGTAAACAGCTCGGCGTGTTACAAAATTCATAGAATATTCTAGGATATTCAGGATAGTAAAGTCTGATAATTAGTAATACCATTAATTTGCACTATGTATTTGTGTTTTAAACTGATATTTCCCTGAACTCGACGAGAAATGTTGGCAAGCTTCAATATTGAGTATTGTTGTTTATTAATAGTGAGTGGCCGGATACTGGTTCCAATGAGTGAAATACTTACAATTTTTTTGAGCAGCCGTCGCTCATCTAGAATATCCAGGTATAATCTCGAAATAAGGGGGCTGAATTATAACCAGGGGTAGGTTTACTGTGCATGGTGAAATACGTGAAATATAGCAAAATATATAATACCTACCTGGTCAAAACGGCTTTTCTCTCCATTGGAAGAATAAGCAGCTTCCCGCCAGAAGCAATATTCGAAAGCTGGAATGTTCTGCTAGATTTCGGGACTTTTCGTTTCATTGTAAAAAAGCGAGTTTAGTTTTTATTGGCCGGATACTGGTACCAGCCGGATACTGGGCACCATATACTGTATATTATAGATTATTTGTTGACTTTGTGCTGATGTAATTCATTAAACATGTTAAAAATAGCTCGCTATGCAAGTTTTTATCCATATGGGCAGGTTAAAAATCAATCAGAAACTGCTATGAATTTAGTATCAAAAGATCCTTGAAACCGTTCACTTGTATAAGAAATACATCGAAATTTTGAAAATTGAAGTTTTGTATTCTATGGCAATTGGTAGAAAACGTGAATAACTTCAACAAAAAAATGCGATTTAGGCCTCTACTGGGTAAGCTGATATGAAATGGGAAATTCGACGGAAAACTAGTATTTAAATGTTGTAGGAAAACAGACTTAAATGGATCCCCTAATATGCGTAAAATTTAATCTTTAAAATTATAAAGTAGGAAATTTAGTAGCAGCAGATTTGCTTCAAATACTAGTGAGAATTTAAAACAGCCTATAGAACACAGAATAGAAAACATAAGATAGATCAACTGGGTTGGAAAGTGTCAGCTGTCAACGTTTCGGTCAAAGCAAAGTCTGCAGTAGAAACTGCGGATTTTATGTCAAAGTGTGTGTTTTGTGGGGGGGGGGGGGGTATGATGTTAGGATTATACTAAATAATATGATATTTACCTTGGAATTAGTAGTTTGACAGGTCTATTCATGCAGTTATAATTTCTTTGTTTCATTTTCATATAATTTACGGCGTGTTTTCTGGAAATTCCAAACAGATTGTGCTTCGCTGTCTTAGGAGGCTCGAGTTCATATTTTTGTAAGAAATATTGCCATGTAACTACAATGTTAATTAAGTTATCTACAAGAAGTTGGTCGCCGGCTGTAAACATAATATCTATTACGTAATTAAGACAGCCACTTGCATGTGAAGAAATAACTTCATAAATATACATAAATTACTAGAAATTATATTTAAGGTCGAAATTCAACTGTTTAGATTGGCCTTTTAATAATTCTGAGCTGGTTTTGTTTCCTGAGCAGTTGGTAATGTAGTTAGCGGGAGCTATCTTTTAATAATATCTATGACAGTGCAGATGTCAAAACAGACCTGACTAAAAAAAGATAGCATTATGAAAATAGTCTCTGTTCGAACCCACCTGGCCAGTAACGCTATACTTTTATTGGTTCAAGCCTTTTGAGTTTTTCGTCTCTGGATATATAACTTTCCTTTTGTTGACACTGGAGGTAAAGAATTGTCTGCTAGAAATGAGAGAATGAATTCAGGGTTATTGAGTTTACTTCTTTTGATGAGTTCTCTTTTACTCTCCGGTTTATTTGGTAAGTATACTTACATGTAAGGTTGACATGTTTTGTGATAGATATATACACCATCTTCTCTTTATTTTAACTCAATTTTGAAAAAAAATCGATATCGTTGACTGATTGTGAGGATAACTACAAAACGTTTGAAAGCAGATGGACACTCGCGCCCTCATGTCAGAGATAATTCAAGTTTTCTTGGAATTGAATTCTGTAAAACAGGAATAATATTATTATTGAAGCAACATGCTAAACAGCTGCATTCACTATAAACAAGCACGGAAGATTATTATACAACCAAAGCCGATATTCTAGTCAAGTTCGCCATGTAGTTTTTCGAATTACAAAACACCGCATTTATAGAACTAGGTTCAACTGCAGGATGTAGTCTTAAAGCTTCTTCTCAGTTTGACACCACTGAAGCATTCCACGCCAATTTGCAAACATATCTTCTCCGCGTAACAAGGTTCGAACAGGTTCCTTTTGCTCTTCCTTCAGTACAATCCCTGGTGATTTTTCGTTACCGATTGTATCGAAATCCACAGCCATCATAACGTTCTTTGCACAATGTTCACACTCCTGTCAGTCTGGCGATGCCATGCAATCCATAGTGACACCTCCTGACAAAACTCTAGCCGATGGGAATTTTGCGTTTGCTGAGAAACGCACAATCCCTGTACAGATTTTCAGTATGAAAAGATGACCGTCCCTTTCTTCCGCCCTCTCCTTCCCATTCCTTTTTATTCCGCTCATTTCTTATTCCCAGTCTCCCATTCGGCGACCGCGCTTGTGTTTTCGACTTCTGGGCGAAGAAAGGGACTGTTTTGCAGTCTAGCAGCAGGCCAGCAAGTTTATGTTGGCCATCGCTCTTTTTACAGTTTGTTCTACATAGTTCCTCGCGTCTATGGAAGAGCGGTTTTCAACCCGCATCTTCTAGGGCCTTGCTATACGAAACCTCTGGGAATAGAATCGTTAAGACTCTTTTCTGAACTCTCTCTATTTGGTCGGACAAATAAGCTGGCAAGCTAGAATAGAAAACCCGACATGCATATTCTAGGACGGAACGAATACATGCGCAATAACTATAACTTAGTCCCCTGAGATGTTGCACTTCTTTTTTAAGCAAATTTGCATTGGGAACAAAACAAATCGTGGGCTTTCCATTCACTGTTTGAAAGCATAGCACATGCGCATTTGTTTCGTACGTGCAGTCTGACGTAAGCTACCTTGTTATCTTCCAAACCCGCCTCGGTTTTCTGCAGTGTTAGCGATTTACGCATGCGTGGTCAAAACAGCACCAGAGGTAATAGCAGGCGTTTGCAGCATCACCCTCGCCGGGAAAATCTGCCCCTCCCTCTGTGAGAAAGCTAAATAACCTAGGCCTGATAAAGTTTATAATACTGCGTTTACAATACTGATTATACTGAATACTGTTTATATCACTTGATCTTGATCCAGAACCGAACATACACACACGGACACAGCACTATCACATCAGTACTCGACCAACATACACATTAACCTAATTAACACACAAAGAAGGACACACACACACAGCTATCCGCATACAAACTACCAGTAATGCGTGTACCGCAAAGAAAAACGAAGATGTAATACGGATCATCACGAAAGATTGAACCCCTATGTGACTTAGAGGAGATCAGTAATTTGCAAACTATTTCTCCTAATGTGACATAATCTGAACTATAGGATGTTCTTTGAATCAAACTCGATCTTACCTGGAGCCTATAAATATTGCAAGTACACGTAATACTCGCACATCGTCCGAGACGTTTCTAGAGTTCCTTTTGAACTACACGGGGACAATAATTATGTTTTAGCTTGATTGGACATTCTGATCAGTTTCAACGAGCAGGCATTTAAGTAATGAAATGATTTGCATAAACATTCAAGACAATATTTAATCTAGTGAGTCTTCAACAATCTTATTAATGTCGATATTTATAATATCGGTTAATTAACCGATCTTATAAATATCGACATTAATCTTTTGAAATCATCTTCCATTATCTATATATTATTTATTTACCGCGGACCAATTTAATAATGAACTAATTCCACTCCGTGAGGTTGACGATAAGCCTTTCTTATTTTCTCATTGGGTGCAATTCGGCTTCGTGTGATTATCAAGAGATGAAAACACGCAGATAGTCCTAACTATGTCCATGGACACCATGACAGCAAAGTTGTTTGGGGCACAGGTGTTTTGCAGAGTAGTCAACAAGTTCTATCAAAATGATCGAGCTCTTTGGTCGTAATAACAAACTTGTTGTTTACCTGCTTGAGATCGAGAGAGCGCCTTGGATTATGTTGAATGTTTCTAGTGTTTCGCACTGACTACGGAAGGAGTCCATTGTAAAATAGGGCGGTGTAGGCTTAACTAAGGACTGTAACATGAATCGTAGTTCGATTATCCAAGAAAAGGAAAGTCGTGTTGTCGAAGATGATCAGTTTCACTTGCAACCGACTACACGAAGAAAATCCACGATGAGTCTGCCCACAATTACTAACGGAACATCGATCACCTCCGACACTGTTTCCCATTTCAGCGGACTTTCGCTTTCACCCAGCCTTGACGACTCGTTCAGTGATGACGACGACTTTTATTTTGAGGAAGAGGAGGAAGAAAATGAAGAAGAAACCGAAAATGAAGAACAACAACAGAAGGAGACAAAAAAGCTAACAAAGAGGGAAGAGAGAGCAATAGCATTGAAAGCAAGAAGGCAGTTGGCGTCTGAATTCACCAAATTGAAAAGGGAAGGGAAAGAAAAGATGACTGAAATTAAAAAGAAGTTTAAGACTGTAATCGATGACGCAAGATCAGCCCTTATAGCTGCCCGAATCGAAGCTGAGAAAGAATCGATTAATAGACTGGAAGAGTCGGCTGAGCAAAAACACGATTTTATAAAAAGGAAAAGATTGGAGAGAAGGAAGCAGCTACAAAAAGCCGAGAAAAACAAAGGTAACTTTACTAATAAACTTGATCAACTGCGAGACGGGAATTGGATAAGGTTAGAAGTAGACGAAATGGCTTCCCTTCGCAAGATTCAAGCTGATTTAGACCGTGCAAAAGCAAGAAGGAGATACAGTATTGCTGCGGCAATGACGACCAGCAAAGGGCGAGTACGCGTGCGCAATCTGATGCAGACTGAAGTGCGCAGGTTGGAGAAAGCAGAGGAAGTGCACAAACTCATCCTGGAACTACACGAGTTGGATCTGAGACAACACGCAATAAAACTGACGCATGCACTGAAAGACAGAGAAGAAAAGGAGGATAAATTAAGAAACAGTTTAAAAGAGGAGGCCGCGACAGTGAAACTAAAATATGAAAAGCGAAAAGAAGATGAAATGTCTGTTCTGAGACAAGAACGTTTTGATGAACTGAAGAGACTGGAATTTGAGCGAGTGAGAAAAGAAAATGAGAGGAAAGAAAGAGAAGAAAGAGAAAAGAGACAAAGAATTATGGCAGCACTCAAACGCAAGGCCCATAATCAAGCCTTGCGCCGAAATATGGAAATCACTCGGTTAAGTACAAATATTTCAAGACCGTATAAGTTCTCCTACTTTCCACAGCCAACAAAAAAAGATTAAGAACTGTACTGAAGTGAGGAATGCCAGCTGGTTTCGTAATACCGAGTGGTTATCACACTTGCTTTTACACGAAGGAAAAATCGCTAGTTTAAATCTGGCTGGAATCACAACTCTTAGACCTTTTTAGTATAGTGCGGACATCTTTTTATTTAGGTTAATTTAGCTTCGATCATCAAGAATTACACAAACGGTTTCATTGTTACACGCACAGGTAGCTCGTAAATGATTATCCAATTGCATTTATGCAGCTCTCGGCGGAAACATTTTGTGGTCTTTCCAAAGTAAAACATGATGAAAATGCAAGCTGTACTTGATTAATAAAATTCCAAGTTGTATTATTTGCAGCTTTAATTTCATTCTTTAGAATTAAACCCGTCTTTTCCATGTCCAACGTGTCTCAGAAATTGCGATAACTGACAAGGAGAGAACAATCTTTTCGATCCCATGTCTGCAATTAGTTTTAAATACCGACCACATGCAAAATACTACTATCAAATGTCGCAATTATTTTTCCTTTTTCAATTTAATTGTATTTTATATTTTGCTTAGTTCCTTTGACTTGTATTTATTTTTACTCAGCATCGACTAATTCTTCTGTAAAGCCCTCATTCTATGGAAACAAATTATATATATAAAAGCTTTCATAAATTCATTGCTTCTAAATCCATTGCTTCTAAATTTCTAGAACACACGATTCTTTAATTTAATTCACGGTCCTTGTCATTAAAATAAACCATTTGATTGGGACATCCTTCCAGATGTAATGCGGTGATATTATTCTGTAGATCTGTAGATGTGGGTAGCTGTTGCTTTATTCGTTCTAATTGTTTTTGCATGGTATTTTAAAAAGGAATTGGTTTCCATTTCAACATGATAAGCGATCAAGACAAGGGGGACCCTTTGAGAAGAAGTTTAAAAAATTAGATCACTAGACTTTGCGCCATCTTAATATCTTTAAATAAAAACGTCTAATAAAATCAACCAAGATTTCAAGCATTGGCGAAACAAGGGCGTTTCCGCGTCGCAAGGTTACGGAAAGAAAGCTGACGGGACGTTTCGAACGTTAGCCCTTCGTCGGAGCCCAACCTTAGTTGATTAATTATATTATACATCTTACCTACTCGCCGACGGAGTCTATAGTTTTTCTAAAAACTATTTACTTAGAATTCAATATTTTTAAATTTGTGATTTTCCTAAACTTCTGAATTTCGCAACACCTTTTTGCAACGAATAACAAATTGCTATTACAAAAAAGAAAAACAAGTCGGAACTTTTAAAAGTTGGTAAGGTCTTATATCATCATCATCATCACAATTATTATTATTATTATTATTATTATTATTATTATTATTATTATTATTATTATTACAGTTGAACTCCGATAACTCGAACCCTCGGTAACTTGAATTCCCCGCTAACTCGAATCAAAACTGATTTCCCTTGGATCTGCCTTATATATTTACTGTAATTTTAACCCCTATAACTCAAAACCCCTAAAACTTGAAACCCCGCTGTTAACTCGAAGCAATTTATATGTTTCTTCTTCCCTTCAAAATTCATTGTTCATGGCATTTTCCAAGACTTCCATCCCTACTCCGTCACCCTTGTTCACACGGCGTTTCCAGGAACTATTACAGGCAGGAGTTTTGGTTTTCGGCCCGCAAAAAGTACAAGAAAATATTCTTGCAAATCGCTCAGTCTTGCCTTTCATTAAATGTTCGACCACCTTGCCAGCTTTTGTAACACTCAGTGCATGCTTGTGAACTATGTTTACAGTACTTGTGGTTTTCATGCCTTTGTTTTGTTTTGTCATTTTATGCTCTTAAGGCCCATTTACACTAGCAATTTTTGATGCAATTTTTGTCGCGATTTCAATTACAATTTTTGATGCAATTTTTGTCGCGATTTCAATTGGTCGCGCATGCAGTAACTATTTAGCTTTCTCGAATTTGCTTTGTAGCTTAAAATAGCACCTTTAAACCATCTGCCTTATCAGGACGAACGATATTAAAATTTTTTTCGAGCTTCTCAAAACTTGATGTAACCTCGGCTGAGATAAAATTACAATGGAAATCGCGACAAAATTTGCATCAAATATTGCTAGTGTAAATGGGCCTTTACATTGCCAGAAATCTTATCATAAAACATGTAGAACTAGAAACATAAAACCTCTTTAATCAGTTTTTCTCGTCTTTTTTTTCAAAACCCCTATATTTCGAAACCCCAATAAGGCTCGAAGCAATTCGAGTTATCGGGGTTCAACTGTATTATTATTATTATTATTATTATTATTATTATTATTATTATTATTATTATTATTATTATTGATTATTATTATTTGCGTTTGAAGTTAGGAGAACGCAATCCTAATCTTGACGTGGTAGCACAGCAGGTGGTAGCTGACATTTCGTATAAAAGAAATAAAGTTGATCTCGATAATGTGGCGAGCGGGCGATGCACCACCTATCACGCGCAATTGTGCTGACCAAATAACACGCAGGCTCATATATAATTAGCGTATATATATTTAAAATACCGTTCTTACGATTTAAGTTTTCTTGAGATTGTGTTTTCTAGGTTTGAGTTCTGTGTTTCTATGCTATAGTCTAGACACCCCAACTTTTGCGTTGCTTTATAAAGTCGAACGCACTTTACTAATCTACTACGATACTGATAATAATTTACGGTTCAGAATAGACTACAAAATTGCAGTTATTGCCCATAAAATAATCGACGGAATGCCTACAAAGTATTTGCATGATCTCATAGACATCCGGCAAAGCCGTCATTATAATTTGCGTTTAAACAAGGGGATCGTGTTGTGCGATGCATCGGGCAAGTTCAAACTAACCTTGGGCGACAGATCTTTCAGAGCAGCGGCTCCCAAAATATGGAACAAATTGCCTGATGATATTAAAGTCTCTCAGAAGCTAGACACATTTAAGAGGAAGTTAGAAACACATTATTTTCAATTAGTTTTTAGTATTTTTAATAGTGCTTACAATTCATTAATTGTTACGCTTGTGTCGATAGCTCAGAAACATTGTTACTTGATCTTTTCTTAAATTTATCACTGTTATGCGCATTTGATCATTTACACATGAAAAAATGCGCAATATAAATAATAAATATTATTAATGTTATCGTTGTTATTATTATTAGCAGCAGCAGCAGCAGTAGTGCGACGGCTGTCTACATCGTGGACATAATGATTAACAATTTCGTGTTATAAAGTAAGAGGTTTGATTGGAACAACTATTTCCTTTACAATTTCCAGTGCTGATGAACCGATGAGCAACCCGTGGGTTCAGCTAATGTCTTCCCTGATCAGTGGCCATGGAAACGGACACGAAGTTTTAAAAATGATGAAAATAATAAGGAACACAGAATCTTTGAGTGAGAAGGTCAGGATATTAAAATTAATTATATTAATAATAACAGCACCGATAGTAATTATAAATATTAATAACAATAGATAAGCATTGGAATAATTATGATTGCTGACGTGACTCTTTGGAGGCTGCAAAGCAGACACATTTGGCAAAATTAGTTTAATCAAAATCATAGGTATACCACGGCGGTTGAATGGAGTGTAGCTGGCAGCAACGTTGATAGGTAGCAAAATATCAGGGATACGCGACTGGGGTTTACTGATCATGTCACGTACAGGCCGATTTGGCATGAACTTGTGTCTTGTTTGGTTTCAATTATTTGCGTTTTCGAAGTACTTACCAACTTAAATATTTTGGATAATTTTCACTTCTTGTCGGGCGATAATATGAGAAAGGTCAATACCGGTTTTTTAGCTAGCTTGTTAAACAATCTCCTTTCGTTTCCAGTCCTGTCAGCTGTTGTACTGTACATCTTGAAGGTCTTACTCAGCTTAATACGCCATTGGGTTAGCAGGCTTGGTCAACAATCAGCTTTCGTTCTCATACTTACCAACTCCTGTACTGTACATATTGAAGGTCGTACTCAGCTCCCGACACAGTCGGGTTAGCAGGCTTGGTTAACAGTCTACTTTCGTTCCCAGTCCTGCCAACTCCTGTACGAGCGGATGTTACAGAGCTGTACCTGCCTCCTGTCGCTCAAGTTTGCATTAATCGGAAAGTATAGACAACTCCACAACGCTGCTATCGAGCACATGAAGGAAGTTGAGGTAAATAATAGATTCATTAGCTTGCAATCTCCGACTCAACTATTTGTACGCCATCGCAGTTTTGCAGCTAGTTTCAGTCTTTCTCCGGTGTGTCATGTCCTTCTAGTTTAGTCGAAACGTGCGAACGGTTTTCTCGTACCTTAAATTAGGTGTTTGTTTTTCAAGGCTGTAAAAACCCTTAAAAGAAACCTGTAGTTAAATGTACATTACCGGCGAAATGTAAGACCTTGCTTTACTGAATTGTAGTGTGAAATATTAGAGTTGAAAACCGTCGCATAAGCGAGAACGGAGTAAAAACTTTCGGTATTTTCTCAATATTTTGGTCGATGGATGCCGCCATCTTGAATTTTGACATAACTGCGTTTTTTTTAAATGCTGGTCTTTGCAGTCTGGCTCGGTCGAGTTGCACTTGTAATCATATCAAAATGGTGAAATGAGAAACATTTTTCTTTCGCTGGGCTGTGACTCCTTTCAGTTTCAAGCCGAAATACTCGACAGATCAAGATCGTTCTTCTTCAGAGAACAAGCGTGTCGCCCACGCAAG
>JANSTR010145887.1:0-11435 GCA_025434805.1 Antipathozoanthus remengesaui | reverse complement strand
TTCCAGATTTTTTGCAGAATGTTAAAGGCTGTTCTGGCTTTTCCTATTCTGGCTTTGACATCATCGTCTGTCCCTCCAGAAGTGCTGACCGTACTGCCTAGGTAGGTAAAGGATGGAACATCTTCAATGCATCCTGCCTGCAACATTATGGGAGAGGTATTGGTCATGTTCATTCTCATGGATTTCGTTTTAGCCTTGCTAACGGAAAGGCCCAGCTTTGTTGCTGACTCCTCTAGCTGTTTGGTCTTCTCTTGCATTTGATGGTAATTATGGGCCAACCAAGCAATATCATTGGCAAAGTCCAGATCGTCTAACTGTTTCCATAGTGTCCACTGAATTCCATTGCTCCTTTCTTCTGTACTCTCTTTCATGATCCAGTCCACTGCTAGTAAAAACAAAAAGGGCGATAGCAGGTAGCCTTGTCTTACCCCTGTCTTGACTTTAATCTTGTCTGTTAGAGCACCCTCATGCAATACTTTACAAGACATTCCCTCGTACGTGTTCTTAATGATTGCGATAAATTTCTCAGGTATTCCATAGTGCCGCATTAGCTTCTATAAGGAATTCCGATCGAGGCTATCGAATGCTTTTGCAAAGTCAACAAAGGTTATATACAAGGATGAATTCCACTCCAGCGACTGCTCTATGATAATTCTTAGAGTACAATTTGGTCTATACATGATCTCTCCTGCTGAAAGCCAGCTTGATGATCCCTCAGCTTTTTATGTACCGCAGCTTTCATTCTTTCTAACATTATCGTGTCCAGTACCTTTCCTGTTGCAACTGGTATGCACTTAATTGTGCTGTAATGTGTTACAGTACATTGAAGGAAATGCAAGAATGTTGAGTTAGTTTTTTTGATCAGTGTTTTACATCTTTCATTCCAGAATGTGTCGCCATGTATCCATACACTGGTGAGGCCAGTGATCTCTCATTTGCTGAAGGTGATGTAATCAGTGTGACAAAAGCTGAAGGGGAGTGGTGGGAGGGGCAGTGCAAAGGAGATGCTGGAATGTTTCCTGCAAACTATGTCAAGAAGAAAGAAACTGAGGTAAACATACAGTGCGCCAGACTAAAATAATTATCAGCCAATGGCCATGTCGCACAGAGTACAACTTTGGTAGATGATGATTTACATTTGATTTATGGTGGGAGAATTTTACTATTAATTTCATTGATTGTCGTTGTTCCTAGAACCACCCCTTTGCACCCAGAACATTGTGCTAATATATTGTTGTTAATTATTATTGTCATCATTGTTTTTTTGTGAGTTGTTGTTATTATATTTATTAAATGTGCCACCTACTCCCCTCCATGACCAGCCCTTTTCCCACAGACAATGACATCATATTTTTGAATTTAAAAACAGCTGAAATTCACAATTGAACTTTTTCAGGTTTTTTATGCATCAGTTTTCTCTTTATGTTTTTCCCACTTGATAGTCCAGGTTTCAAACCCGGACCATTTGCAGTCATCGTCTTTGTACGCATGGCACCTTAACCAACTGTGCCAGCTATGTATTGTACAATCCGAGACAGCAAGGAGTAGGTGGCACATTTAAAAATTAATACAGTAGCAACAACCCGCAATAATAACAATGATGATTACAGTAATAATTAATAACAATATATTAGCACAATGCCCCGGGGGCAATATGTCTACGCCATGCATTTGTCACGTTCCTAACATTCCGCAATAAGCTAATGGGGGGTACACTACTATTAACAACGTAAACTATTATTTGGCGGCATGCTGAAGTCATGGCTGTCCAGGAAATCCTAACTTGCACAAATCTGGTATTGTTGTCAGATTCCATTTTGTATGTATGGTTTATACTGTACACCACAAAAAAGTCCACTGGAACATTGATCACCTCCTGCATTTGAAACCCATTATAACTATGAAACTTTTGAGATTACATGTAACTAACAAGTATATATTTCTCCTTTTGCAGCCACCCAAAGCAGCTCCAAGAACAAAACCCGGTATGTGTAGCAAATATTCTATTCACCATTGGTGGTGAAAATTAGAAAAGAATACACTTTATATTAAGTTTCAGCAGAAACCTTAATTTAATTAATCCTGTTCTGTTCTGTTTTGCAAGTGTACAAAAATATTTTGTGAAATGCTTTGGCTCTTTTCTGAGATTTGTTTCAACATTATTCAAGTGAACTTGATATCTCGAAGGATCTGTGTTTTAAATGTTCAAAACGAACACTTTGTCATCAAGTTCTGTTTGCTCAGATTATTCTTTAGTTTGCAATTATAAATATCAGAAACATATACGTATTCCTAGTTTGGCTATAAATTGAAGGGGATTATTGTCATTTAATTAACCAACAACTCTGTTGCGTCAAGCAAATGGAATAACATACAGGTGTTGTCGTTCTGTAGAGATTGCCACAGTAACAGCAGTGTACACAGCGACATCACCAGACCAGTTGTCCCTGGCCCCAGGGCAGTTGATCCTGGTGAAGAAGAAAAATCCTGACGGATGGTGGGAGGGCGAACTTCAGGTAAGAGAATCTGAATTCAGCTTCTGTAATTGTTTGCGATATCTTACACGAATACGTATCCAAGAAACATACTGTACCTTGTAAAGTGTGGTTGCCATCCAGAGTTTGAAATCTACTTAGTGTCACAAGAACCAGTATCTAATGTTTTTGTGGGATACCCTTTCGTAAACATGCATTTCAAATGGATCCTAGAGGAGGTGCTGTGGGAGAGGGAACAGAAAGTTGTCAGCCGCCTGTCCCCCTTCCCTCCATTTGCAGGTCACATTGTTGTGCAGGATCCTCTTTTTTTGTTTCTCATCGACGTTTTTAATCTTTAAACTGCCTATGAAACGAAACTTTTTTCTCGTTCTGTTGTTCAGAATGTATGAAGCACGACTAGAAAAAAGTTTTGGCCAAAAATATTGTGATCTTTCATGTACTTTAAAATGTTGCTTTTTCGACCGCCAAGCGGCGAATGCTAGTCCTGGTCAGAAGAACACGTGATGGGCCCATGTGACGTAAGAAGTTGTGCTGTGACTTTGCAGTGATAGCTGACAACAAGAAGAGACGTGTTCGTGGAAATCTTTGCGTTGCAGGAATTAATGAGAAAACGAGCTGCACGAATAGCTCCAAACACCAGAGATCAAGTCATTCAGACAGAAATGGGTGAAATTTTGTGCATGAAAAAATGGCATTTAATGGGTGCAGACTAATGTGACTAATAATATAGCTCTTATAGCCAGTGCAGTAGAAAAATGAACTCTTTTTGAAATGTAGGAAATATATTGCGGCAAAAGCACTCGCTCCCTCACCTCACGTGGAGTCCGGGGCATGGGGCGTGAATATACAAGACAGTGCTTTTCTTAACGGTTAGTATAGAAGGTACATTAATTTCCCAGGTTACGGTTGGTACTGATTTAGAGTTTGGGAAAGGAAGTACAGTCAAAAAGAAAACTTGATACGCCATTTGTACTAGTGTCTGCCTAGTTGTTTCGGCCTTTAGGTATATGCCCATGATACTCATGTAATGATGTGCACTGTATATTTTTCAGGCTCGAGGCAAGAAGCGTCAAAGTGGTATTTTCCCTGGGAACCATGTGAAAATAATGAGCAAGACAGACAAGAAAGCTGTCACCCCTACCACCACCCCCAGCGATACTCCAGCTACTTCTGGTCGGACCACACCCCAACTGGTTGAGGAAACGGTAATTGTCAAACCTTGGAGAACAGTGCCTATTGGATAGATTCTTATTCAGTGAATGAGTATTAATTTTCTAGGTAGTTTAGTTTCGGGGTCTCCAGATCTAGTGTATCTGTTTTAACACTTCCCTTGCTATACTTACAAACTAGAAGTAATCACAGATCAGTGAAGTGCATTCGACTTTGGATCAAAATCCTTAGCCGTTTGGTTTTCAAATTAGTGGTAAACAAAGTAAGAAACTGCTACATTAAAAAATTCAACAATTAATGTGAATATAATGAAGATAATCGCAATGATATGAAAATATTTAGAGTGTGGAATACAACAAGTTGGCAAAAAATGTAAACAAAATTATTCATCTTGATCTGATGACTTCACATGCATAATAGATGACTCAACAAAGAGGGTTTTTTTGCACTCAGCTAACTAATCTGCTGATGTCCACATTTTACATATCAATATACTATATACGGACGTAGACTGCTAAAATTTTCGGAGCTGAATGATTTTTTGTTAACTTTGAATAAAAGTCGTGTGTCGAAGCTACCGCGAAGTTGAGAAATCCTTTTCAAAAGCAATACGAAATCGTGTAATGACTAATGTGCAATAATTTATGCGAAAGAAAAATATTGTCGAGCGACCGCCATCGAAATTGAAAATCAAACTAAACCAATTTCCTTCGAAGCAGTGACATCCAGAAAGTTCAATTCGGCTACAGTCCAATGCCAAGTTCATTTGAATTTGCTGTGGCTGGAAGCGGCGACCAAAGTGAGAATTCTTCCGCTCAAAACTCAGATGTAATGTTTGATCGTTTCATTCCTGCACTTTACTTTAACTTTAATTTAAACTAATTGCCAATAGCTAAGCTAATCCGGCAATGGGCGGTCAGGGCTCGTGCACGGAGATGGTAGCAATGTAAAACATAAGACTACAACTACTAATACAGTAATAATAATAATATTTAACTAATAATTAAACAATAATAATTAAATAATTAAACACAATAATTATATATAATACAATCGTGTGAAACTTATACTGTCAAAACAACTACAGGTTGTGGAACAGATCATTGCCAGGTGAGCGTGCTACTTGCACCATTTTGAAATTCAGCAATTGATGATGAGTTCACGACGTGAGTCGGGAGGGCGTTCCATAGTGGAACAGTCCTTGCAAAAAACGAGTGTTTGTAGAATTTACTGTGCTAGCGTAGTGGCGCAACTGGAACTTGTGGCGACTACCAGCCCGTGTTGTCGATTGAATGGGGACTCAGTCACTAGGGAATGAAATATTCACGCCATGTGTCCTGATCTTATGGAACATGGTTTGGTCTTTGACTTTCCTGCACAGTTCCAGATTCTGCCATCCTAGCTGAGTCAACATGCCACTCACACTGCTGCAACGACTGTAGTCATGACAGACGAAGATGCATCAGAACTTTCTCACAGCACAGAATCTTGAAAAACCTGAATCGTAAGAACGTTATTAATATATATATTATTTTCACTAATATTTTAAAATGAGCTGCAAAACAAACCTTTTACTTTTTCATTCTCCATAATCACGTTGAATTTTTCCGGAGTATTGAAAGTTTGTTGGTTTGAAAATCTATACACCGGGTAACATTTAATATTGAAGATTGTAGATTTCTCAAGACAATCAAACACTGACAAGAATCACATACGGAAGTTTAACTTTAATTAGCCTGCAACATATTTTATCACTGTGATCGTGATCGATTGATCGCGAATCGCCAAATGAGAAATACAAGTCAAAAGCGCCAGACGTTTATTCCTGAAATGAATTGATCAGTGGCCATCAAGTTTGTGGTTGGCGTTGGTTTACGCAAGATTTGACGCTGAAACTGAAAGCCGCAGATTTCGTAGCCATCTATTACTGTCTGCTCACCATGCAAATGTCGTAGCCCAGGATATATTTTTTTGACTTGGTGTAAACATATAAATAACCACACTTACATCACCCGAGCTTCTCTGAGTCTGTTGAGTCTGTTGAAGCTGAATATATTGAACGGTCTATGTTTTCATTCTTCCAACGCAATGTCGACTGTGAATGTCGATGGATATCAAAGATATTCGCGATCGCAAGTCCACATCCTGAAGGGATGCTCAAAATTCACCATAGAGTCCGACACGAAATTCAGTGTTTCTTCTACAAAAGTATTACTGCAAATATTAATTGGTTGGTCGCATGAGGTCGCACGGAGTTGAGGCTGTAAGACGGTCGGCCGTACGTACCAAATGATCCCTCAAAGCAGGATGGCATCAAGCCTGAGCCCGCGAGTAACAGCAAGATTAGGATGCGTTCTCCTTCCTCGAACGCAATTAAGGGAATCTTACAAGGAACTATAGAAGATTAAAAGGTCTTTGTTGTTTTTATAGGAGATGAGAGGAGAGTAAGCCGTACGACATTCTCTCCACTATAATTCGAAATGCTAAAATAAGACAAGGTTTTACCGTAATTTTCCCTTTTCATGAGTGTAAGAATTGGCTGTTTATTAGTAAATACCATCGGTTTGTAACACAATTTAAAATTTATTTTCTTTCAGATTTATGACACGCCAAGCTTACTGGTGCAATCGGCACAAGGTCAGTTTATTACTGCACGGGTGTTTGCCTTGAGTGGGGTGTTAGAAGATATTGGAATTGTTGGCATGGGGCTAGGGGTGGGGGCGATTTGGGAGAGATCAGTCAAAAACGATGTTCAAGAAGATAATGTCGATGTTGAATATATTGGTATCAACAAGCTATTCAATTGAGGATCTCATTTAGCTCCTCAATTGTAGTCCTTAAAAGATAACTGAATAGGTCCAATCCGACTTATCAAATTTAATCTGCAAAACTGCTTCGAAGGTTCTCTGACATCACAAGTGATATCTAAACTGAGTAACTACCCATATATTTCTCCCCATGATGACATGTAAACTTAATGGGTGGGTAGGTAGTCGTGCTGTAAATGTAAGGACGATATTACTCAATTATTGTATGGAAAATATATCACACTCGTTCTGATTGGTTCTTGAGCGATCAGTATTTCTGCCGCGCAGGGCATCACGGATTTATTGTTAACGACCCACGTGCGCGCATACCCGGATGTGCCAAGTACAGAATGTTCGCTTGCCCTTTTTTATATTTTCTATCTCAGATATAATCCATATTAAATCATGGCCTCAATTTGATATTTCCGGGAAAACCCTCACTCTCGGTTAATAAGTAGTTAGTAACGAATGCAATTGCAGGATTAATCACGTAGAGTTGGTAATACAGATATATCTTATACACTTTGTTTATCTTATACAAAGAATTTAGGCGTATGGTTTGATTCAAATCTATGTCTGTGCATATCACTAAGACATGCTCTTCTTCATTTTTTCATTTGTACAACATTAGGAAATTTTTAAGTACCTAAGCAGAGAGTAAGGAAACGCTTATTTATGTGCTCGTTACTAGTAGACTGGACTACTGTAATAGTTTATTGTACGGTTCACTGGCATATCTAGTTAAAAAGATGCAGCGCGTTCAGAATGCTGCCGCACGGCTGATCTTCCAGTGAGCAACTTTAACCATGTCACACCACTGCTTAATGATTTACACTGGGGACTGGTAATTACCGCATTAATTCAAATTATTGATTATCACTTTTAAAGCTATTCATAGGTTAGCATCCTCTTATTTGTGTAGTCTTATCTCTGTCAAAGAAAACAATACGTACATATAATTTAAGATCAAGTAGCAGTTTACTTCTAACTGATTGTACTAATGTAAGTCTCTGGTCACATTCGATGATCGATTCTTTTTAGTATGTAGCACCGAAGTTATGTAATTGCCTACCGAGTCATATTAGAAATTGCCAAACATTATCCAGTTTTAAAAGGAGTTTAATAACGCATTTGTTCAAAATAGCTTTTGATACATAAATTGTTTTAATTGTATATATATAACAGGATTTTTACAACATATGGATATACTTTTATTGAATTTCATTACATGCATTATAAATCTTCTAATACTTTTATAACAGTTTTAATAGTTTCTATATTTCTTGTAATGCGCAGCTGAAAATTTTATATTAATAACTGCGCAATATAAGTATGACATATTATTATAATAATTATTATTATTCATAATACTCCCCTGTGGCCACAAACAATAACTTATAAGGTCGAGGCCAAGGTCCAGAGTTCTTATACTTTTGCTGTATTTCTGGAAAAGCCTCGACTTCAAGTATTGGAGTGTATTATGAATAAGGTCTAAAACAGAAGAGAATGTAATGAGGAGTTTGAAGTATCACGAGTAAATTATTAAGACAATGACTTGAAGAGAAAATGAATCTAGTTCGAGTTCAAATTTTCGAGTTCTTGGCAGTAAAGATATTATGGAAACATCACTTAAAGTTTCTTTTTCTTATTGCAAATTCGTTTTTTCCCTCTTAATATAATTGTAAACTAAACTTTACAGCTGATGAGCCACTCAAGTAGAAGCACTGTAATACAGCGTATTATTATTATTATTATTATTATTATTGTTATTCTCATTGTTCTTCTTATTATTATTCTTATTATTACTGCATTACAATTGCTGACTATGACTGTCCCACCACACGTTTACCCAGATGTTTTGGTACTGTCAGTTGTCAGCCAGGGCTGTGCTCTTTATCAGTTTTACTGTACTGTGCGGCACGTTCCAAGATTCCATCGTTGTTAGAGGAAGGTGTGTCATTTGCCTGTCATAACTGTGTAAGATTACAACTACACTAACCTGTCTGACATGTCGTCCCTGGTGCCAAACTCTTGAACAAGACTGGTAAACGATACACCCGAATGTAGTGACGTACTCTCGCTGCTTGGTCTGTAGATTGGACAGCACTGAGACATGAGGTCAATCTTTATCAATTTATAAGTCATAATCTAAAACACATGTACGATCAGTGTTACGGAAAAACTGCTTTGAAGTTAGAAAGCCGAACTGAATACACCTGAGATTATGTTACAAGCAACAATTGGAGTCAAACGTGCAAGATTGCTGGAGGTCCCGGGTTTAATTCCCGGCCTGATCGAGGGTTACAAACTTTGTGAGACCTGTCGTTGACAGGGACATTAAACCTTTCGTCTAGTGTCTTGATCTTCTATCAGGAAACTTAAGAGCCTACGCACTTCTCAACAAAACTAGAGAAAAGTTCACGAGAGAGCACAACTTAATGTCTTACACAGCGGTCTGGCAACTATCCTCAACAACTAAAACATCTACTTGTTGTGAGAGACGAGCTGAAAGGGGCTGTGGGAAGCACTTGATATGTATATGTCATGCTACCTCTTTGTTCAACATCGTGCTCAATGTAAGATCGAGGAGAGCTTAAGAGTTTCAATGCAAGTCACTTTTCTTAGAAATTCTTCAGATCAACCGAGGCACAGTGTTAAGGGTAGATTACCTGTTCAATGTCAATAGAGCAAACCCGGCCAATACATCAGCAAATTGTGTTGGTAGGTTGTGGATCACGTGATGATCAACACTGAGCCTCTTCACATGGGGAAATATATTGGCCCACAATGCAACACGCACTGCAGCAGGAACAGAAACGAAAATGTGCAAGTTGAGATAACTTGCCATGGCCCAAGGTGACTACACAGCTACCTTCGGTACTGAAGTAGACACAACCCAAAAGAAAAATATGTGTTGCAGTTAAGTTTAGAGTTGTCTTTTCGTTGTTTTGACTTTTAAGATTTGTTCATGGGGTGCATAGTAATGTGTGGTGAATCAAAAACAAAAGATGGCAAATGGAGTCTTTGAATAGCCAGGCTCTGAATTACTGTCTGTGCTGTATATCGTCTTCCTTAATGTCCAACACCTTGCAGTGCATCCAGGTTTAGTCGTATCCCCGCCAGGGAAAGGTACTGTAGGTTTCCAACTTTGTCCAAAGACCAAATATTTTCGGCGGCTCGATTCTCAGTTAACATTCTGCAGGTACCCCCCCCCCCCCTCCTCTCCCCCAAGAAAAAACATGGAGCTTATTCTTACTCAGATCAGGTTTCAAATCCCAGTGAAGAGATACTGTTCTTGAAGGAAATACTGGAAGACAGCCTGACTGCCTTCTGTAGCTACATAAAGGATAACTTGATGACAACCTGAAAATACCTTCATAAAATGTGTCGTTTCCACAGCTGGGGTCCGGCCTGCACACAAATAACATTTATCAGTTTAATTGGGATAAAAGTATATATGCAGTTGTAAACGTTCAGCAAATATACATGAAACAAATCTGTTCTTGTTACTGTACCAACCTCACTGTAGTCAAAATGGACTGCACAAACATCAGCGCATACCGCAGCTCGTTATCACGACACAAGTTCAGTAAGTATCTGAACCCTTCACCTATAGCAGTAAATATAGTGACATGTTTTAGTACATAATATAGCAACACCGTCAACCAAATAGCAGCCCAGCCCAGACCAGACCAGACCTTGGCGGTATATCTCCATCACAAGATAACTGGTCACACTTTCAACAACCAGGACGTCATCATCTTGGACCGTGAAGAGGACTGGGCCAGGAGGTGCATCAAAGAGGCTGTGTGGGAGAGGGTGGAGCGACCCTCCTTAATCTGAAAAAAACCTGGGATCAACCCTCAAAGCACTGCCGTCTGTCACGTGACCCAGCCGGGTCATGTGACAATCACTAACCTGAAGAAGGCCGTAAGATACGGTCGAAACGTTGATCGTTAACAAAATATTAGATCCAGTACATGATTAATTTATCTTTTATGAACATTATAAACTGCAGTTGTTTATAGAGATTTTGAACACTGACAAAAACCGTATCTACACAGGTGTAAAATTACGAAAATATTACGTGTGTTCGAGATCGCCAATGAGCGACTGACATATCACTCCTGTTATTTCACGCCACTACTTAGAATAAATGAATGAGTGGCAACATGTTCTCTATTCTCAGTTCCAAGTCCGGGAGTCGAGTGAGTTTATTAAGCTGTCCGATTAATTGTCAAAAAACTATTTGGATATAGCTTCAAACAATACTCTGGTGAAAAATGATGAAAAACTGTCCAATCACAGGTTCGTATCGTTCACTGATGACGAGGTTGGGAAGTTTGTGAATGCTGAAGAAAACAAAAACACTAAAAGAAAAACAGACAGTGATGCAGCATTGGCGATGGCATTTCATAAAGTTTACTTCTTTCGTAGGTGTTTTTAAAAGTAATAAACAAAATGTTACATGGTTGCTTGTAGATATTGAATTGCTCTTCTCGTGTCCAACTCGTCAAGTCATTTGTTCGCTACGCTCACTCTTGAGACATCAATTTGAACGGCTTGAAGAGAAATTCCATATCCACATGCGCCCATGTAGTATACTTTATTTTTTACCAAGCAGGTATTTCTGAAAGCATACTTTTTTGGCTGTACCGCTACAAAAAAGGCAAAAACCCTAACCTGCTCTAATGGGTTGATCAACCAGATACATCCCAACCCGTTACATCTGGTTGAGCCTCACCCGCTAGATCCGGTTGAGCAAACCAAAAAGACGGATAGTATATACTATACTAGGGTCTGAACCAGATCTAACGGGTTGATCAACCGGATACATCACAACCTGTTACATCTGGTTGAGCCTCAACCCGCTAGATCAGCTTGAGAAAACCAAAAAGAAGTATAGTATATACTAGGGTCTGAACCGGATCTAACGGGTTGATCAACCGGATACATCCCAACC
>JANSTR010145876.1:0-11436 GCA_025434805.1 Antipathozoanthus remengesaui | reverse complement strand
ACTGCGTCGGCGGGTAGGTAAAACTTATGATAAAATCAACCGAGGGTTGACGAAAACAATTTTCCGCGCCGTAAATTAGGAAGAAAGCTTTCTTCCTAATTTACGGCGCGGAAATCAACCCTCGGTTGATTTTATCATGCATAAGCATATATCTTACATTTACGTTTGCCTTTCAGATTTGTCTTTAGCTTTTACAGCTGAGAAGACGTGGCTCCAACAGACCTATGAAACCATTGAAAGCAAGGGATCACGTGGCATGACTATGAGCGTTAGTAAAAATAATTCTTCACTCGTTTCTCTATACAGTACAATACTGAGCACATCTTCAGCACTTTCTATATTCGTATCGTGAGATATTTTAAGGGAAATTCAATGCCTGATTGAGGTATTCCACGTTAAATTCCATGAGAAAAAGAATATCACACAATTCACAAAGAAATGAGTGCAATGATTTTCGACTATAGTTTTCATGTTAACGTAGAATATCAGGCTGCCGAACTTTTCCTTGAATTTTCCGTGATTCTCACAGGTTATAACCAGGTGAGTTTAACTTGAATCGATTTTTTCTAAAGTTTTGCGCGCGAAAGCCATTGCAGTGCTCTACCAACCGACAGGCGAACGACGACTATTTGGCGGGAAAGTTTGAGGGGGCGCACGCACGGCAGTTTGAGTGCAATTCAGCGTTAAGTATATATACTATAAGAAGCTCATAAGACTTATGAACTTCTGATACTACATATAATTTTAAGAATACTATAGATATATATGATTTTATAGAAAAATTCATTACCTTGACGAGGGTATTTAACGTTAAATTTCACGAGAAAAATAATAATTATTGCAAGAATCGCGAACAGTGTGATTTTTTGAGTAAGATTTAACTGGGAATACCCGAGTCAGGCAGTGAATTTTTCATGAATCAAATAGCAGGGATGAATCTCGCAAGTTAAGTGGACTTTTGCTAACCTGGAAAGTTAAAGCGAGCGCGCGAAAGCCATTTCAGTGCTCTGTCAACCGACTGATGAGCTACAACTTTTGGCGGGAAAGTTTGACCGCGCACGTGCGCGGCTCAAGTTGAGTGCAGTTCCATGCTGAATACGCACTAGTGCAATTCCACGTTCCTCCTCAGTTGGTCGATTAGCCAATCAGCTTGCGTGATTTATCCCTGCTATGTGATGTTATCTACTGTAGTACCCTCGGCTCTAACTTCGTGTACTGGAAAACAGAAATTAGACAATAAAACCCTAACCCATAAAGGCCATGACACACGAGGCAACAATTGCACGCAATATTTCGCAATTGTTTCAATAAGTGTGTCACCCAGCTGCAGTATTGCATGCCACATGACTTACAATTCCGCCATTTTGTATATCGACAAACGCGTGCGACATCTAAGTTGACAAGTGATTGGCCAGCAGCATTAATAATTGCAGGGAGTGACACACGATGGAATTGTTGCGCGCAATGTTGCAGAAGTAGAACCCGATTCTACTTCTGCAATATTGCGTGCAACAGTTTCAAAGGGTGACACACGATGCAATTTACCCATTGCGCGCAATATTGCGTGAAATGTTGCACCGCTTGTCAGGGCCTAAAGGCTCTTCAACAGAAGGAGATGGATTTGGCTGGAAAAGATGCCTCTCATCTGATTTGTTAAGTTCTGGATCAGCTTGATCTATTTTCTATTGTTCTGTGTGCACAGGCACACGAAGTAAGAGCTGCACTCTCTGTTTAAAACAGTACATCTTGACAGTCAAGACTGTTAAAGAATTTGGAAATGTTCATTGAAGAGCTTCTAACGTGTTCAATTTAATGCTTTGAGAAAATGTGATTTTTGATATTTTCAGGGCTAACACTGCGTTACTTTATACACTTATTGGATTCGTCCAAGCTGAATATCATATGGAAAGATATTAAAAGTCAAGATTTCAATATTGGGAGAGACTGCAGGCCGAGCCTAATGTTACAAGTCGAGACTTATATATCCTAAGTCCATATTGGGCGAGGATGAATCCACTAAATTTATGCTTTATTATACCGAAGAAAATTACAAACACTGACTTTGGTTCACTGCCTTTGTCTCTTGTTTCATAAATCGATGTTGAGTTGGCCGTGATTCAGTCGAAGGACGAAGGTCACTACAAACACTGCCAGTACAATTACATCACTTGAACAGCAGATAATTGATAACCCTTGACGCCATATCCCCAAAACTAGATCGCGTGCAAACAGTCCAATAATTTGCTGTCCAATATGATGTTGTCCAATATCGTCAAATATTGGGTCGGCACATGACTGCAATGCAGACATATGATTGGTAGATTATCACTGGGGTATAATAATAATATGTACTTTAAGTACCGAATATACGTTTTTCAGCACATGCATGCAACAGCATACAAGGATTTAGGTCGATAATGTGGACAGTGGTCCCATCTCACATGTCCGAGGCTCGCGTTTACAGACGCTGTATGCTTGTGGGGAGGAGATCACTTTTCGCAACACGAGCACTAGCTGTTGGCGGAGTTTTTGTCAATAGATGCGTGAGTTCTTTTGAGTCCCCCTATAGAACGTTCGGAGCCTAGACTAACGGCTTAACGTCCCTGACACATGTCTATTGGATAGATCTTCATAGATCACAAGGTTAGCACATCGGGTATATGAATAATTGATCATGTATTTGTATTCCCAGGAGGTGATTCGTGCATGCTGCTTGCCTAGACTAGACATCCGGATGATGGTAAACATCCTTACCAGGCAGGGATATATCCGATCTGTGTTGCAGGCTACTCGCAAAGGGAAGATAGCTTTGTAAGTCTTTGGTTTATAGACTGTACTGATAAACTCTCCGTTCTGCGTGATCTGGTTCCTCAAAACCTCGGTTAACACTAATTCAGGAGTAAATCCTTACCCATGGTTTTGTTCAGCTCAAATAATTATATCAATTTGGACTGATCACAAATTCTGTATTAATGGTTAGGTTTCTGCTCGACGTTAGATAAATTTCTTTTGTTTATTCGTTGATTTTATTGTATTGTACGTTCAATCCAAATTTATCGGCTTTTGAGGAACTGAGCCCAGGTGTATTGCAATTTATTTTTCGTTTTCTGCCATGGGTAACTAGTTTGTTAGTATGTACAGTCTCCTTACGTTATCAACACAGAACATGTTGTTTGGTTACGAGAATATATTAGTGATCATGTCCAGCCGACTAATGTTTAGATAAAAAGCAAATTTCTCCCAACCTGTTTACAAGTAAGTCTTGGAGACACTTCAGGAGAATTCAGCAATACATATGTTGTGTTTGTGATTCAAGGGTTTAAAGCTGGTTAACAAGTATGGAGTGCTTTCACTAGATACCAAAGTGTCCTCTTCTGGAAGTGTACATATAGGCATTTCCAGAAAAGTCCGGACCGCTATAGATATGCTGTATGGGTTTTTATCATTGCATATACCGTAAATGCTTTAATAACACCTCCTCCCCTCTCTAATAAGCACGCCTCCCTCCCTTCACTAATAACCCCCCTCTAGACCCTCAAATTTGCAATAAACCCCCATCTCTAATAAGAATCTGCATTTCAAACTCTGTCTTTTGTCTGTCAATGAGTTTTAAATGAGCCCCGGGTACCCCTCTGCAAAAGCCCCCCCCCCCAGGGTCTTATTAGAACGTTTGTGGTAAATGGGGTTCGACAAAACAAATTGACTATTGACAAGTGGTGTGCGTAAGCAAAAGTATCACATTTTGCAAATAATTGATTATTCTGTGATCTTAGCCATGTCGCCTTTCCACATTATGAGAGCTCAGGACAACTGCAGATGATCCAGAAGGAACAATTAAAGTTAAAGGAGATGAAAGAAACCCTCGTAGATGTGAACACACACTCAGAATCTGCAAATAACCCTTTACAAGCATTGCCAAGTGCGTCTCCTGATTTGATAGTGTCATGGCTCTCTCCTGCGGAAAGTATTGAGGTTGAAAGTAAGTTTTTAGGTGTCGCACTATTTCATTCACGAATGTTTTGTGTTAATACACGAGTCAAACACACTTTCAGGACATTGACAATTATTTTTAATTCCTCTTTTTCCGAAAGAACAACTTGCTCAAGTGGCATTAAACTATTGCTTGTTTAAAAGAGTACCATTTGCTGTTTTGGTATATATGCTAGTCGCAGTCGAGCTATAGGGTTGCCACGGTCCTTGAAAATCCTGGGAAGTCCTGGAATTAGGGACAAAATTCCAGGCCCTGGAAAGTCCTTGAATTTGGGTCGTGGTCCTTGAAAATCGTGGAATGGGCAAAAGCTTTCTTTCTTTACTTCCAAAATTAATAAAATAAGCTGTTTGTTAAAATATTTTTGATGTGCCAACGTTCTAAATAAAAAATCGCGACTCCGGGAGGCTTGATTTTTGTCCAATAACAAATCTTCTGAAGCGATCTGTCATTGGTTGATTTTCATTGTTAGGATTCAGCCAATCCGTATTCAGTTTAGGTGTCACTTCCAAGTTTTATTTGATAGACAAGGTCCTGGATTTGCTTGAAAAGGTTCTGGAAAAGTCCTTGAATTTTACATCCAGTAAATAGTGGCAACCCTGCACAGGAAGTACTGCATGCTGGTTTAATTGCATTTTGCTGTTTTCCTTAGCTTCAGATATGGTTGAAACTGGAAGAAAGCGAAGAGGCAAGAAATCCAACTTAGGTAAATACTTTAACTGTATAACTTGCAACCTAATAAGTTATCCAGCTTCACTGGGTCCTATTGAGAAACTTATGTTAAAGATCCTCGTCCTAGCTATTAAATCTATTTCTCAAACTCATTAATTATTCATGTCATTTCAGACCAATCAGGGAGCCAGATTTGGTCAGGTGGATGAGTTTTGAAACCCTGTCAAACACTTGTTTGAGTGTTTGAACCAATTTCAAACTGTAGGGACAAAGTTGTTTTTAATCAGCATATTCATAACAATCCTGTGAGTCAGAGTATTCTATTCAGTTCTATTGTGTGATGAACATTGCAATCAACATGTCTATTTTGATCGAGTGAGAAGTTATTCCAAAACATGTACTTCGTGTTTGAATGATTCCAAACACCTCAAAACAATAAAGGCACTCGGCCACTATCTCATCCTCCTAATTCATTCATAGTTTCTTGGTGCTTGGAATCCCCATTCAAACACTCATACTCATTTTTGAAATATTATGTCAAACAAGCTGGCAACCAGCAAATTTAACTGGCAATTGTGATATGAACGCTGCTTAGAAATCGTCTTATTATTTTTCATATGCGAGTTTGGGGAGCTACGTGCAGATCATGCCACCTACTTTCAGAGGTCGGTGGGCCTACTATACTACTTCAGAACAAACATACTGACAACCATGGGATGAGGATATTGTGGTTGGGATAGCAGGATGAGACACCCTTATTGTTAGTCCTCTAATCTAACCCAGGTCATAACTCACAACTCAGTGTTGGTTATTGGTATTTATGTGTGCATTCTCCCTATTTTCTGTAACTTGGAATTTAATATGATTATTCATTTCCCAACAGCCTGGAAATTGGACATTTATCCCGTGTTAGGAGCTAGCCTTGGATTCAGTGCATGCTGTGTTATCAGCTCTAGAGGCACCATCTCACAAGGAATCACAAGATTAACTTTCCCTCCTCACTTTTCAATTTAGAAAATTTATCAAACTTCCTGATATTCCCTCCACTGTCCCATATAACACACAAAACGTTGTGGTGATGGGTCCAGGCCCACAGTATTTATAATATCACTATGCATCTCAACATAATACAGTGACACTGGCACTAAAATATAACAATGAAAAAATATCCAACAGAAGTGAGCCAAAACCATAATAACAGAATCAGAAAACACCTACAGTATATACCCTTGAATACATGTACAAACAACCCAAGGGACTAACATAACACATGAACAAATTATGTACTTTCGTCCATATAAGGAAAGCATTTCTCTTCTCACTACGAATTCATTATCCTTCATGGTTCGTTTTCAAGAGAAATCCATTTTATGAAAATTGTCAACTTATGAATTTCATGATACAATGAACATTTTGAGAATCTACTCTTTGAGACAAACAAAATCAGAATGGTCACCATAATTATAGAGTTTTGTCAACTGGTTCAAAAGTTAGAACATTCTTGGTTTATTTGAAATCTGCCAGTTTTATAGATGGGAAAGGGTTAATAAGTGACAGGGGGCAGTTGCTTGTTTCCATCTTTGAACAATGAAATTTGGCAAAATAAAATACAAAACTGACATGTTGTGGCTGATAAATTCAATAAAGAAGTTGCTTAGCAGACCTTTTACAACTCTAGCTGATGAGTGTATTCAAAGACGACAACTTTTCAATGTACTAAGACCACATTTATGACAGCTAATTAGTGCAATTTCAAAATGGCAATCATTTTGAGACCTTTCTGTGAGAAGTCTTGTGGGATGGTGCCATTACATGTAACTTGGTCAATTCTGCCAGCCGTTGCTGGCATGCACACAACAGCTGATCATCTGGAGGTACTTACAGTATAATGACTCAGTATAATGTTCTTCTTGAGTGCAAATTTATCTTCTGTTAAAACTGATTATTACATTAAAGAGAACTCATCAATTGATAAATCCGAATCTATTAATTATAACTATGATATGTCAGAGCAGTACCATACTAAAAATAGGCCATGTCATGTATAAAGTATAAAACCTCAATCTGTACACTGGAACTGATAAATATGGAACTGATAAATCACTGAAATATCAGAACTGCAGAAACTGCACAAATGATTGTCTTGTTTGTACATTGGTTATCAAAGTTCTGTTTACAAAACTCATTTATAGTTGTTATAGGGTTTTCTCATTGGGCTGAGATCGTATGATTTTATACATCAGAAGTAAGAACACAAATAGGCAAAATAAAGATGTCACAATTAATATATACACTACGTACTAACTTTGTCAAACAAGTGGAAATGTGAGGAAACTATACCAACAGTATACAGTATTAACATTTTAACCCTTAAACATATAGGGGCTGGGCTCGAACCGACCCCCCACCATACGTTTTTGGGTCTAAAAAATTAGCGTTTAAAGCTATTGCCGCAAAACTGTCAGTAGCTGTAGCCAGATTAATGAGAAATATTTTGACACTAATTAGGTGACATCACCATGTATAAATTATGAGAAAAAATTGCGCAAATTAGGTTTTTATTTTGGAAATTGCACATTTTGAACACCCAACCACAGGATTTTGAGTTTGAGTTTAAAGCTATTGCCTTTGGTTGAAAGGTATTTTAATTTTCAAGGTCATTGTTTACTCTGAAGAAATGGGAAATATGCAAAATAGAATAGGTTAAGCAAAATATACACTGTATGTAGGCTAACAACCTTTCAGGTTATACAACTTGAATTTCTGCATACCTGTACTGTTATACAGTCCATGCTCAATCACTGCCATCATGATATACATGTAATTATCTTTGCCTTGGAAATTACTATGTTTGCGGTATGCATGACACTTTGAACATACATATATGTACTGTACTGTATGATTGTACTGTAGTTAAACCTTGCCCTGAGCAGTTTATCAGCATGACTATCTTCTCCTTACATTATTTTCACAAAATATATTATTTGCTTGTGAGAATAAAGTAATTGATCATATTCAGCAAATTATTTAAGATTAAAGTAGAATTCTCCCCACCTATTTACAAGGAAGCTGTGGAGGCACTTTGTGAGAATTTAGCAGTACATGTATCTCATTAACATTGAGACTGAAATGGTTACCATTATAATTGGAAAGGCAGTTACATAAATCGTATGCTGCTTGAAATTTGTATTCCATTAACATTTCCATTATTGGATCTATAATAAATTACATTATAAACTACTATATGAACAAGAGATTTCTTCCTCCCCGTAACCCGTAACTCACTTTTATGCTTTAGAACTGCGAATTTGTTGTTTTAAATCCATCAGCATTTTGTCAAAAGAACACAAAAATCGGTTTATAGAAACGTTTGAGCATAATGCGGCTACAAAGCTAATATTTTCCCATTTTCAGTGATACAAATGTTGCATTTGCCTCATGTCCAGTTATTCAGGTCTGTCCAATTTGTGCTTACTTTTTCGTCGGCTTTATGAGTAAAACAGAAGTAATAAAATGTTTCTAGAACAGCGCTGATCCGGAAAGCGAATGGTGTAGACTGTTAAAAGTACATACCCCGGAGAACATTGGTCGTCTACTCCACCTGGGCAGGAATCAAATCGAGGACATGGGTAGGCTTTGGGAAGGTAATCGGCATTGTAATTCGATGTACTGCGATTGTAGGAACTGTCTAGAACTCTCATATTCACTGCAAATGCTCTGTAGCTATCTTCCATTGTTTTATTTCGCCAAGGCCAAAAGAAACCTCTTCGTAGCCTCATTAAGTCTCGGTAACAATAGACTCCATATTTTTTGCAGATAAAGCAATTTTCAAATCTGCCAAAACGATAGTATCTTTCTTTGCACCAACACGCTCTAAATTCACTGAAAAGCTGTGAAATTGTTCCTGTAAAAAATACAAGTACGTTAATAGCCGCCCAGTTGGATACTCAATGGAGTCTCCAAAATGTTTGAAAGCAATAATTCCACTCTTAACTTTTCCGTGTTACCTATTTATCCCTTTCTCTGTACTCCAAGTCCCACAGCCTATAATTGTTCTTCCTTGTCCATTTCGTTTCTCCCTACCCCGAGTCCCACAGTCTATAGTTGTTTTTTCTTACATTCTTCCGCTTCCCCCTACCCCCAATCCCACAGTCTACAATTGTTCTTCCTAGTCCTTCTGGCGCTCCTTTGTATGCTCACTCTTAAATAAATAGTTGTTGTTGTCCTTCTCACATTTCTCTATTAATACTCTACTGTTTGTCTCTCTACTCACTTTACTATCTCTAATTGTTCTTTTTGTCCTTCTTCCTATTTCTTCCTCATTCTTACTGTATATAATTGTTTGCTTCTACTCCCGTTTCTCCCTGATCTCATTATTTCGCCTATAAGTGTTGACTCTTGTCTTTATTTTGTTTTTCACTACACTCGTTACTCTCGTTACCACCACCTATAATTGTTCTTCCGTGTCCTCCTCCTCTATCTTGCCACTTTCACTCTCATGAACCATATTGTTCTTTCTTGTTTTCGTATTTTCACTCTTATGAACCATATTGTTCTTCCTAACAGTTAATACTGTATATTGATTGGGGTCAGGCATAAACAAGAAGAATTTATTGGACAGCTGAATATACTTTATTCTGTAGACAGTGAACTTATAACTCATTTACAACTTATAAATATGTTACCAGCAGCTTAGACTTCTGCTGTTTAGGAAGGTGAGTTCAGACACCTTCTTTTCCACTTATCATACTTTAAGGGTGGTGAATGGTACCTAAAAAATTTTGAGTCTCGCAAAAATATACGTTCAGAACCAAAATCATGGAATGTTATACAGTGAGTCTTAAAATCTCGATTTTTCCTGTTTTTTTTTTCTGTCTCTGAGTCTCATTTTGCAGAAATAGCTAGAATCTCAGTCTCGGATTTAAAATGAGGGGTCTCGCATCCTGGCGAGTCTTGTGTTTTACCATTTGCCACCCCTACTTTAGTACTACTGAGCACTGAGTCATTTTGTGTGATATTGTACAGAGCTTATGTTGGGTACAGTACTACATGTACATGAAGTGCCAGAAAGACAGAACTTCAATAGTGTATAGAGAGTTAAAGTTTAGATTCCTGGGTAACATCATATTATCCAAAGTAATACTTTTCAATGTGACAATTATTCATAGAAATAGTAAATAAATTAAACTGTTTTTTAATATTTGACTGCAACTAATTTAATTGTCAGATATGTTCAAGAATATGTAATCAAATAATGCAATATTTGTAATATGTAATGGTCCGGTACTTTGTGATGCATTTCCAGCAATAAATCTGATCTTTCACAGACTATAAGGATACTAAAAAAGTCCTGGTTTATCATGAGCACGCTGATTTTTCCAGCACATTGACTTACTTTTTTATTTTTTTTATTTTTTAAACAAAAGAAATATGTAACGAAAACTGAACTGCTACAGTACTGTATGTGTGATCAGTGACCAAGCAATTTAGAATTTTGAATTCTAGTACATGTAAGAGATAAAGAACATTACTGTATGCTTGTCAAAGCATATACACGATTAACAGATTGTACTGTAATATGGAGCGTGTCATACCTTTGGTAGTTAGTGGTGTAGAGCTTTGGTAGTTAGTGGTGTAGACTTTCGGTAGTCCACAATAGTATTAAACCTAAAAATTAAAAAAAAGCGCTTTCCCTTACTGAATTTGGTGAAAATTTTGTTGATAAACCGGGATATGCCTTCATGGTTCCCACTATTCCTGGAATTCCTGGAAAACTCCTGGAATTTTGAAATTTTCTTCCAGGGCCCTAGAAAACTCCAGGAAAAGCAGATAATTTCCCTGTACTCCTAGAAAACTCCTGAATTTTTGTGGAAAATTTTTCAACAGTTATATAAACAAACCAAAACCTGCAGAAGCATCTGACTTACGATTGTACTTTTTCCATTTTATGTAGACTCAATTTCAGGAATTTTTTTTCTGGGGATTTTGGGGCCTGGAAAAATATATTTTCCACCCTGGAAAACTCCTGAAATTTTGTTAATGTTTGTAAGTGAGAACCATGTATCTTTAAGTGGCTCACTGTATAAATCCAAGATTTTTGGCCTTAAGAATCATTTTCTACTGTAGCTTTTCATAGATGGTAGTAACTTCTTTTCCATATCAGTAAATATGGTTTAGAGATAAAAACAAAAGAACTGATCAATTTATTTCTAAACTACATATTGGCCATACCGATAGTTCTATTTTCTTGTTAAGTTATTTTATTAATGATTTTTAACGGTAGACTATTGATAGTGCTCCAGGCCTGTTCAGCTGCAGTCTAACGTCATTGCGCACGTTTTGTAGTGTTATTTTGTTGTACAGTTGTAGCAGAATAAATAAGTAATTACACAAATATATTAAATTAAATAACTCGTACTCCTTGGATATTTGTAAGCACTATACATATTCAAAATAGGGAAAGAAGCACCCTTTTATCAATCGATATTTTATCGATCGATTGTAACCCAGCTTCATTCCGCGTTGGGAAACATGTCACTGAATATCACAGTTTATTTGTGGTTTGCATGTGTGTAATATATTTCTCAGTTTGTTCTGTGATAGTCCTCCAGTTCGGTCGTGAGACAAAAGAAAAGAAAATACTTATATTCTTATCCACGATGAACAACAACCCATTTCATAACATTAATGCTATCCTTACTTATAATTCAACAATAATTTTCATGCTGAAAACGCGCAATATCATTGGTCAGAAACGATCACGTGATGCACGCTCG
>JANSTR010145865.1:0-11438 GCA_025434805.1 Antipathozoanthus remengesaui | reverse complement strand
GTTCTTAAATTTTTTTGGCCCAGAGGGCCATGCAAGTAATTTTTTTTAAAAAAAGCCCCCCCCCCCCCTCAAGAGTTAAAATAATGGTTAGCCCCTTAGAAAATCTGTTTTCAGCTCCTTGCCCACTTTAAGTCACTAATCAGCTTCCACTTCCAAGGCAACTGAGTAGGGGGAGAGGGAGTACAGTTGTTAAAGTTAAAGGGTTTCCCTCCCAACTTTTTAATTTAGTAAATTTATCAATTTATGAGAATTGTCAACTTCTGAATTTAATGACACAATGAACATTTTGAGGTTTAGTAGGGGAAGGGTTAATAAATGGTTGAAACAGGTTCCTAAATTAAGTTTTTTATTGTGGCTGCCAAGTGGAGACCAAGCAAAAAGTTGCTAAATAGCAAAGTCAGGTTGCCAAAAAATCAGTAAATTTAGCATAAACAGGAAGTTCCAGTGTAAAAGGGATAGCTTCTCCCTCTTTTCTTATCTTTGAAATGTAAATTTGAAATTCAAAATGCACTGAACAGTAGAAAATACAAACATGTGTTGCAGACTTATTCGCTAGACTCAAATGTTGAAGACAGAGACCAAATAAATGTGAGAAAAGTGAACAGAAGCACAAAAGATGCATTTGCCAGAACAATAATCCTACAGCAGGGGCGTAGCCAGGGGAGGGTTCCAGGGGTTCTGGAATCCCCCCCCTCTCTCTCTCTCTCTTTCTTATTTTTAACGTAAATATCGAGGAAGCGATAAACACATTCGCTCAATGGCAACCAAGGCGTCTTCTGTTTGCATAGCGCATACGCCAAAGTCTTGTATGTACGTAATGTAAGGATTTTAGACCAACTGTTTTCGTTGGAACCAATTTGGAACCCCCTCCTAGAAATCCTGGCTACGCCCCAGTACAGGTCTGTAATAATGATGAGAGCAAGGAAAAATATCATGATATAATTTTGTAAACAGCAGACTAAAAACTCTCAATGTATTTGCAATAATCTTAAATGAGTGATTCTTGCCTGATGGCAAACACAGTTGTTCTTCCTGACACATTCTTAAACTGTTTGTACCCAGGTCAATGGTGCATTGGCGGTGGGTAGTGAAGCCAGATGAAAGAAAGACATGGTTTGCATTGGACAAAACCCGGCCAGCTTTTGTAGGTGCTCTTCTCTTTCGCGGTTTTCAGAACAGGACAAAGGGTTATCTCCATGGTCAGGGAATGGGTCGGCACTCAATGGATGAAATCCTTCAACTAACTAAGGATGATTTTCAAGCAGTTTCAGAATATCTTGGTGAGAAGCCATTTATGATGGGCCAAGAACCAACACTTGTAGATGCCAGTGTGTTTGGCCTTATGGCCAATCTGTTGTGGCAAGATGTTGATTCACCCTATAGCAACATGCTTCAAAATGAGTTTAGAAACATAGAGACATACTGTGAAAGGATGAAAGAAAGATTCTGGTCAGACTGGAACACTATTGTGGCTGAGAGAAACCCAAAATAGTTCAGTCTTTGAACCTAAGTAGTGGGACAGGTTCAGGGTTTTGAGATATTACTGGTAGAGAAACTAGCAAATTCATGTCTTTATTAATTGGAAAGTAAATTTATGAAAGTCAAAATCTTGTCAGTACTCTTTATTCTGTACAGTCAACCAAGTCTTCTATGTTTAATATACTGTACCAAGGGAGCAGGATCTAGGGCTCCATCAAGTGAAGTCAGAAAAATCCTGTAGCCTATCTCGTTGTAGAATATAGTGGCATTTCTCTAATATTTACCAAGATACCCCCTATTTCTTACAGAAACTTTATTTGAATATCGTGGCAAATATTAGACAGAGTGACCACTAGAGTTAGTAAATTGCTATCTTTGTTAAATCTAAATTAAACTTGTGATAAAATCAACCGAGGGTTGACGAAGACAACTTTCCGCGCCGTAAATTTGGAAGAAAGCTGACGTTTTGAGCACAAGCCCTTCGTCGGAGCATCATTAATGCTCGAAATGTCAACTTTCCAAATTTATGGCGCGGAAAATTGTTTTCGTCAACCCTCAGTTGATTTTATCATACGTTTTACCTACCCGCCGACGCAGTCTATAGTTTTTTTAAAAAGCTATTTACTTAGAGTTTAATTAAACTTGACCGATTTTTCTGTGGGGTACATGGAAAAAATAGTCACTTTACATTTCAAGCTTGGGTAGCCACAGTAACGAATGGCGTCAGGAAGTTTTTATGCAACATTTACTTTGTAATATTGTACTGAACTTTTTCAATTGTATTGACAAACTTTGTCGATGTGTTGCATGCAGTGTCACTGTTAGACCTATATTCTTCACCAGGTTTGTTGAGTCAACGCAATGTATAATCAGCGGTCATGCAGCCCGTAAGACTGACTTCTCATGAACTGCATTTTATATGCGCTGGGGAGGTCCCTCTGCCTTAACGCCTACCCCACGAAATGTATGTAAACAGCGGGTTAAGCGGGCTTGCTGTTGCGAGAGAATGATCCGCTTTTATCGACTTTAGGTCATGAATGTTTTGTGATATTTAAAGGGGAAACTGTTTTTATCAGTTTTCTGTACAGTCAAGCAGTTTTATCTCGAAGAAAAAATACATTTGAATGCACACTAGCGAGCATAAGACGTACAGGACACTCTCCCACTGTCTAAAGAGGTCCGTCCCAGTGCACACAGAATGCGTTAAGTAAGAAATCAGTCTTAGGGACTGCATGATACCAGGTCGGCTACAAGATGACAGTGCGCCCTCCCGCAAAAAATCCTGGCTAAACGCAACGCATTTCAGTGATCCGTTGACAAATGAACTGTATAAAAGCAAATAACTCTGTTTTAGTCGCAATCTTCTAGCCGGGAATGAGGCCCACTAATCTGGGAGACTATACCGCTCTAATGTACTTACAGATCCCCGAGGGCCTACGGTTTAACGTCCTAATCCGAGAAGACGCGAAGTTCTAACCATTTACAGATGTTACAGCAAAGGCAGCAAATTCCTCAATTATTTTAAAACCAGACGCGTAGCTACCTGTAAGCCAGGCAAGCCCGGGCTTACCAGTTTTTCTGAAACCCTAGCACTTTTCGTCATCCAATTTCTTTCATTTCGGAAAATGAAGGTACAGGACAGACAAAATGGTCCCTCGAAATCATTCTGCTGGACTAGTTTTCTTCAACCTGTGAATCCGGGCTTACCAGAAAAAACTGGCTGGCAACGCGCCTGACAAGAAGAATTTGGTCACTCTGCAGTTTACAATGCGTAAAAGTAATCAGACAAGGCAGAAACCACAAGGCTTATTGTTTTTAAACTGCCTTTGTAATTGTATTAAACGTATAATATATAGTTGTTCACTGGCGAGGAGAATGAGTGTGGAACGATGTTAAAATCCAAGTAACTAAGACGTATGAGCTGTCGAAGATCAACCACCAGTTTGATGCGAAAGGGAGTCTATAATTCTATAAAATGCTTCTTAAGATTGATTTTAAAAGTTTTCAAAGCTAAAATCAGCTTTAATTTTTGTGAAAGTGAGTTCTAGAATTTCCTCTATTCATTGAATAATAAGTAGAATAATGATTTTTTACATGATCCAAAAACCTTTCAAGGTTTACCTTTACTGGATTCTGGAGGACATTCTGGGCAACATTTCCACCTCTTTTTGACTGGTTTGTCACAGTTTAGATCCGGGCAATCAAGCTTGGCACATGTCACGTAACCACGAACACACTTGCATTCTGGGACACACGGGCCAGGTGACCAAGTCTCACCATGGCGACGAATACTTCCTTCATGTTTGCATTCAGCGTGCACTATGAATTGTTTCATGTTGGTTTAGTTTAGAACAGAATACAGTGGCGTACCCAGGGGTGATTCCACGTATTCCGGAATCCCCCTCTTTAGCCCCCAAAAAGTAATAAAGCTAGTAAAAAAGGACCACTTAACGGATTTTATTAGTATATAGCATGTTTGAAATCCCCTGTTTTAGAAAGGCTGACTACACCCCTGGAATAATCATTGCAACACAGAACATAGACATTGTACTTCCAATACTCCTTTGAAACTTTGAGTATAGATATAGGTCTGAATTGGTCAAGTTAAATATCAGTTTATAGTTTAATAAACGTTTTGGTAAAATATCAGTTATCAGTAAAATTTCTTCGATATCATGCAGTTATACCCTATAGGAAAATTCATTGCCCTGACGAGGGTATTCCACTTTAAATTTCACGAGAAAAATAATATTGCACGAATCGCGAAGTAATATGATTTTTTGAGTGAAATTTAACAGGGAATGCCCGAGTCAGGCAGTGAATTTTCTTTGAATCGCATAGCAGGGATGAATCTCGCAAGATTAATGACGTATATATAAACTTGGATCGACTGTTGCTAACCTGGAAAGTTAAAGCGAGCGCGCGCGAAAGCCATTTCAGTGCTCTGTCAACCGACTGGTGAGGTGTTTCTGCATGAAAAACTCCACTGCATTTTCTGTGGACGTGTTTCAGATATCAGCTATAAGGAAATTACAAAATTATTCTTTAGGCGAATGTGATGTTGGTACAACATTGCTAGCTTGTGTTTGGACTTTTTCTTTTTCAGTTACGATGTCAACGAGCGATCGGATGAAAAATGGCGAGACTCGTGGGGCAGCAACATTATGGAGTCGCTTGCGAAAGTATGGAACTGCAAACAAAAAGATTTCGAGTACTCCAGAGAAAAAAGTCAGTAAGTTAGTATGTAATATAAGATCATTGTTAAGTTTAAACCAATCACAGTTTGAGTTTTGGCACGTGACATCTGGCTACGCATGTGCTAGCAGCAGAGCGAGCAAGTCTTCTGGGAAACATAATTTTTATACGCTGTCTTCCCTATTACAAAATTACAAGTGTGTGCACCTTATTTGAGTATCCTTTGAAACTTATTCGTGAACCAACGTGTTCTAAACCGAGTGAAATTGCTCAAAATGAACTAGATTGTTCCCATCGCCCTATCGGCCAGAGAACCATTGTAGAAGAAACTCGATCAAACAAGAAGAAGGACAAAATCTACACGAATACCAGATCATGCACAAGTATTAAATAATATTTTGATTGTGAAATTTGACCTGTGTACAGTGAAGTGTTATTTGAAATTTGCACTAAACCACTGCGCTACTTCCCACAGTTTCTAGTTGTCGAACCTATTTTAAAAACTCTTGGACTTGCTAGCTTGTCACCGTTTAGTTTTGCGGTCTTGATTAAAAATCTCCAAAGTTAGTTTTCTTGAAACCACGAGTGATAACACCAACCAGTTACAAGGAAAAAAGCGAATTCGCTATTTATAAACAACGTAACCCCAATGTCAGTTCTATTGTAATTTGTTTGATACCAGAATACTTTCAAAGTTCACTCTCCTGAAAGTACACAAGTCATCCCATTTTTAACGTGTTTCAATATTCTATATGTACAGAAGCATCACTTCTCTTACACCATTAAAACAAGAAATAGGAACATTGGCTTTTGAAAAAGAACTGTCTCCGACAGGTGCTTTCAATCCTTGTGTTAATAAAATATCTAGCGTTTGATTTTCATTAAACATGTGAGCAAAGGTTTCATTTCATAGTCCTTACCTAAAAAGTAAACAGGTTTTTGCCATATTTGTTTTCAATACACTATTATATAAAGATAATTATTGTGAATTCACACCAACTGCCTGGCAAAATCCTGAAAACATTTAAGACTGGCAGAGCATGGGAGCTTGGAACTACAGAAGATAATCGTTTTTCCTCTTTGGCACTCAGCGGAAGTTACAACTAGTGTTATATAATGAATATCTACCGGAATTGTTTCTCGCGATTTGGATGTGTAAAGGACTAAAGGATGCAGTACTATGCTGAACAAGTTTCCTTGCTAAATTTCTATTTCTATCAACGTCAAGCATGAAATGATGAACCCTTAAGGACCATTATCTCATCTCCCTCTCCAAACACCCCCACAACCCCACTTTAGAGAAGCCAAATATAGGTGAACCCGCAGTGTGAGCAATTTAACATTCAAATTTTTGATTGGTATGACAATTATACAAGCCCCATACAGTACATCCTGCAAGCGTTCTCCCATCGTTAAGATTTGAGATATCACAAATACATACTCTTATTCAGCGGTGTCGCCTTTAGGGGTATGCGCTCTATAACAAATGACCGTCTTTTTGCGTCAGAGCCACCTGTTGGAATATGAGCAAGACATCACCAACAGACCAATCGCCATATAGGGTGGTACATTGAGAACCAAACACTGTAACACAGGTATAACGTAACGCTTCAGGAAACAACAATACTGGCCTTAAAATCAAACATACAATATATTCCACAAAGTTAGCAAAAGTTCATTTTTTTCACCATTTCTAAACTTTAAGCTAAAAAGACATTTAAGAATTCGGGTTTCTAACGACTGTTGTAAAACAAAGGTACTTGTTTACTCTGAATCACTTCATTAAAATGTTTAAGGCAGAATAATCCAGAGTTAGATAATAAGATAATTTTGGCATTCCACACCAAATGATTTCTGCTTTAAATCTTAGCCATTCGAGATTTATGGGCGTTTTCTTATAATTGGCCTACTTCAGAAAGAGAGAGGCGTCTACTAGATTTAGACTGTACTTCTTCTTCTTTAACTAAAATATTTTGTTTTGATTTATATCGTTTTGTATTACCAAATGTTAACAAGCACAATTTATTTACAAAACATTGACAAAATTATTGGATTAGTTCATACCTTTGTGATGTCGGTGATGTTGACCATCCACTTGGCCAAATCTGAACACGGCCGAAACGTATAAAATGCCGAAACACCACATTGAAGATAACGAGAATCCGGTTTCTTCCAACTAGTATATATTACGGGCAATACATCAGGGTAAAAATGTATTTGCCAAATAATCACGTGATTTGATTAATAAATTAAAAGGAAAACTAAGGATTGAGTGAAATGTTAACAGAGCATTAGTAACCACGCTTTTTCAATTACCTGGTTACCTGGTTACAGTGAATGGCATTCTAGACTAAGAAATTTTCCTCAAATGAAAGAGCACACCTGTTATTTGATTGTAGCCGGACATATTACGCATCCTAATTGAACAGAATCTTCTATATCTTCTCTCAACAGACAATTTACTTACAATTTACAAACTACCTTTGTAACTAATCCCCTTTTTGGTAAATTATATAATACAACAAGTTCTGTTGAATTTGTTTGTTTATGCATCCATATGATGCACATCCACTTAATCACTCTCTCATTTTTTATTCAGTATTTCATTCATTCACTTTTAGGTATTCTGCTGTGCACGCTAGGGACGCCTCATCGAATCATAGCGCGTCATAGCGCGCATAAAAAGATATTGAAATGGCTGCCATTTTGAAATTTCACTAGTTGTAACTTGAAATAAACCTGAGTACGGTATTAGACATTTATTGTATTGGAATATATATATATCAACCAAAGTTGTAAAATGGTAGCCAAAGAAACTCCTTAGTCGGGTGAATTTACCAGAGCATACCAGAACCGTTTTCTATTATAATTTATTTAAAAGGTTTCTTTACCGGAACAAGCACGATATAGCTTTTATAATATGTGTGGGGATCTCGTTTCTCAGCGGTTTTTTACAAGTGAAAGTGGTGCAATAAAAACTGCACTGAAGGAGACCTTTAAATCAAAACAAACTAGGAGGGGGTCAATTCTTGCAGATGACTCGTGCATTACGAATTGAAACGGGATAGTTCTGTTGTTATTGGGATAGCATCACTCAATAAAAAAAATTCGCAGAACAATTATCTATGTTTCTCTCATCTCTCTGTCACTGCTGCCGAAAGAATTGCTTCTATTTTTGACCCGAAAATATAGTTTGCAAATGCACCGTAACCAAGCTAGTATCTGTACCAAATTTTAACGTCAAATTGCTATCCCTGAATCAGAAATGTTGTCATTAGTACAAATCTTCAAACTGGGATGCTTCAATTCTATCTTTCTAATGATTAATGAGTTTGTTCATTAATTCACCACACAGAGGAAAAGCCGTGTTTGCAATACAACAAACTTTTATTCAAAAATAAATACTATTTTCTAACATGTTATATTTGAGAGAATTTGCTTTCAACATTATATCGTGTCAATTAGTTTTTAAAGATACAATCTTCAATGAAGCTAAATTTTCTAAGATTAATAACAACAAGCAGCGAGAAATGCTGCTATCACTTTCTTCTGCTATTCTTAACTCGCAGTTGCTTCACATGACATTGTCAGTAATCTATGCAAACTTTAACTGCATACTATTTGAAGAACAGTGATAGAGGATCTCAGTTTCTGCCAACATCTGTTTTATAAGCTGCCAGAATGGCTATATTCTTCGTGTTCCTTTTCCCATGGTAAAGCATGTGAATGACAAAAACTTACTTTGTAAGCTAATAATACATATATATATCTTACTTGGCCTTTCAATACATGATACTCTCCAAACAGCTGTAGAACGGCTATAGGTACAAGTAGGGTATATATATGTATATATGCGGGCATAAGCAGAGAATTGGAGTAATGCTTAGCCATCTCTGGGTGCGTAAGTAGATTAAATGTTTCTCGTAAATGATTGAAACCCTTGCGAAATCTTGCAAAATCTTGCAAAATCTTGTGAAATCTTGTGTGTCGTCATTTGAAGTGGTTCTTCTCATCCACCTACGAAGGAAAGTGTTTTAATAATTTAGTGAATTGTCACTATTATATTTTAAAATCTAAAGAAAGTGGCTTTGTACGTTCACATAATGTTCGTTTAGTGATTCACCAAGACTCATCGAACGAAGTATGTTTACAAGCACAAGAGCCGCAGAAACGAGGTAAAGATCCTACAAAACTATAACGAGACAGAAAGAAAGAAACCCCTTCAGCCCTTCCCCTACCCACCCCCCACGTCAAGAAAGTAATCAGTCAGTCCCCATCCTGCCCCCACTAATAAAGGTGCTTCGCGCCCTGACATCAACTGGGCCTGATAACATTAACAGTGGTTTTAATACTGGAACAGATGAAACTTATATAAAACAGAACCTAGCGTCGTTCCCAGTCAACTGCTCGGTTGGTTCTGCGCTGTTACCTATGTGTTAATGGAAGCCGTCCGCCATCATGAAAAACTAAGTAACCAGGCAAAGGGACCGAACCGATGGAGGGTGACTGGGACGAGATTACAACCGAACTGATTATCTATAGTTTCCGCTAAACATTTTCACCATAAAGCAGAGAAATTGTTGAATGTAGATCACGCTTTCCACTGTGTCAGCGGTTTGGATAACATAACGATGACTTAGCAACAAAAGAAGCCAAAACACAAAAGGAAACCAATTTAGGTAACAAAACAAGTTAAAATGGCAATAATGACGACCCCGAGCCATAAGTCATTATCTTTTGGTCAGAGGAACAGATTATCTTTAACAGTTGACTTACTTGAGCATAGATTGCACATTTTCTGGCAGTGCTTCTGAAGCCAGGCTTCGTGGCAAATTTCAGTGGTGTATGAGGCGCAGAGACTGTTATCTTCGCAACTTGCAACATCTGGCGATACAAGAAGGAGAACATGAGTGAAAAAGGACTAGGTTATTGTTTCGCTTTTCACATATCCTCAATAAAACGCGGAAATGATTCAAGCACGCATCTCATTATAAGTTGTCAATGCAATCATGCAACGTGCGTGCATGCATCATGCAAAGTTTAACAGCCGAGAATAAACCAGTAAAGCTTTATATTGGAATGACCGAGCTTTCATTCAAATCGCGCTTCAACAACCACAAAGTCACATTAAGAAATAGAAGCCACTAGAATGACACAATGCTGTCCAAATACATTTGGGAACTCAAAAACAACAAAAAAAACTTGAATTTCGAAATCAAATGGTCCATTATTAAACGCGCCAAGGCATACAAAGGCGGAGCCAAAAGATGCAACCTCTGTCTCGCTGAAAAGCTCTGCATTCTATCAGCCCCTAAGGACATTCTGTTGAACAAACGATCCGAGTTAGTGGCAAAATGCCGTCATGAAAACAAATTTTATTCATCAAACTACAAACATCCACCATAGGCAATTTTAACTTCGTAATTAACTTCAAGCGTCAGTCCGAAGATCGCTCCGGCGTGAAACACGGTGTAACTGACATTTTAGAAACTTTTACCAATTTTATCCATCTTTCCGTTTTAATGCTTTTAGCATTTTAACTTTTTTAAACATTTTATTCCGCTCTGCTTTACATTGAACACTTGAACATTTACCACTTCGGTTCAACCATTGTTTATATGTATGTATATGTATCGAATATCGTTTCAATATCTAGAGCTAAATAGCACATCATTTCGTTCGGCTCCAAAATTTATTGACCAATCGATGTACAAACGTTGAGAATTTAGAACTTTAAATGATAGTTTTCATGAGCAAATTACTGTGCAAAATGTAACCTTCTGGTGAAAGCAGGCACTTTTCTTCTTTAAGACATTTTCACCTTTGATTTGAAGAGAAAAGATAACTTGAGTATTGAGCACTAAAATATAAATAAATAAACGATTTGGAATTTCTAGTTTGTTATCAAATAATTCTTGATCGGTTTTTGAACGAAACAATGAAAATGTGTGAATTGAAAACGCTTAAAAATAAAAAGACGTTAAGGGATTATTCATTCTTGTAGAAGAAAAGGTGTCGGGAAATCCAGAGCAGCTATTACTTTCTATTGACCAAAAGACGGATTATCGATATCTTTGCACACAAACGAAGTACAAAGTAAACTATTTTAAACTGTATAATTTCGATAGATACTCAATATAGTTTCTTTTGGACTGAGTATTACACAGCCCGATCTATGACCCCATTATAAACATAATCATATCCGTTCATACTAAATTTACGTAGACAATTTGACATATTTTGGACAAACATAACTAAATCTATCTATCGACATCTATCCATTTTTTCTATCCGGCGATATCTATCTATCATTTTAGAACAAAATCAAATACTATCTTGGGATGTGTTCTTATTCTCCTTCTTAAGCGAGTGCAGCTGGTATTATACCAAGTGGGCCAGAATGAAATTGGAAAACGTAAATAAACAAAGATCCAGAGCCTTCTAAGCTACGTATGATCTCTAAAATTCAAAAGTAAAACAGTTGGCCCCTGAATAAACGTGGAGTTATTAAAAAAATTCTCGTATTACCGTCAAATCATTGTATAAACCACGAAGTACAATTAGGGTTTAGGGACAGATGAAAACGGCCAAAAACCGATGAGTATCAAATGGAAACAAAAACTGATAATGGAGTTTAATGGATAAATTACAGTGCTGTAGGAATATCCCAATAAATTCATTCTGAGCGATAGCTCTTGAAAGGAAATGGGCACACACGGAGAACAAAAAAAAAATCTCTGACCCCGGGGGGATTCGAAACCACG
>JANSTR010145854.1:0-11440 GCA_025434805.1 Antipathozoanthus remengesaui | reverse complement strand
CAAATCACCCCCCCCCCCCCCCCCCCCCCAACTTCTGACTCATTGCTATCTGTTTTTTCTTCTGGGTCAAGACTTTTGATTTGTTTATAATCCCTCCTATCTGCTTACATTCCAAATACCTCCTTATTTATCGTTGGATATCATATACTAGAGAGAGCAACATATTAGTGACCCGACACAATAACGTAAATTCAATAGCTAGCGGAGTCCCAATTCCAAAGTAGTATTTCTTTGTTTAAACCAGCCAAATAGTTGTATGTTATAGTAAATCGACTGAAGAATGGGCAACACTGCCCTCAGAATGACTACAGATCACTGATAAGGTACACCCGACCCGCTAATATCTTTTAAACACGTACATGTTAGGGAGCGGTCATTATTCATGACTGGGTTTGGGGCCGAAGAGAAAATATTTCTCCTTAAAAATACTTTACCCAACCATTTATTGCTGATAATTGTTTCTACCCAAACATTTTCAAGGAACATTTTATTCTTACCCAACCCAAAAGGGTCAGTTTAACTAAACTACGAAAATTCCAACTAACCTTTGTTATGAACGATTACTAGCTCCCAAAAGGACAAATTCATCAGAGAATACAAACAGCAGTTTTATAAGCAAACGTTCAATCTAAAGTGTTTATTTACTTGAAAGACATGGAAATTGTGAGTTTCACCACTTTCACCACAACTTTACTTCAACCCCAGCTAATAAATCCTTAAATTTGACACATTCGATTTTGATATGTTTTCTTTTACCCAATCATAATGATTTCTAAGTAAAATTTTTCTTTTACCCTAAAGTACCTCAAATTTTCTTTAATACCCAACCATTTTCTCTTCCGCCTCAACCCAGCCCGAAAATATTGACTGCCCCCTTAATTCGCCAAAGAGTGCGGCTTATGATCAGGACAACTTTCACTCCCATTCCGTTCTCTACTTGCCTTGCATTCAACGAGTCTTTTAAGTTTTCTAAAATTTCTTCCTACATCACTTGTTTGCAGCACGACCCCCTTTTTGCAATTCCTATCGCCTATTGTAGGTTACGCGGCAATATTCCTTTTAGAGGTTATATGCACAGCTGACAATTTCAATAGAATAAAGTGTGTGTAGGGAGTTTTGTTCGAACGCCAAGCCATGAAAATGCATTCAAACAATCACACTAAGGTAAATTCAGTGCATCTGGTTGCTAGAAGCTATGTTTTCTACGTCGAAGAGTAAGCCAAATGGGCCCGGCAAATGATAGGATAGAATGATTGTCAAAGTTGATTTTCAGTATTTCGCCTTCAGGGCAAACAGGTAGATCGTTTCACTGACGTTTCGAGCGCAAGCCCTTCCTTAAAGCCAAATGATAAAATAGACCAACTAGAGGTTGATATGTTGTGTATTTCGGAATCGCCATGAGGGTGAAAGGTTTCACTGACGTTTAGAGCGCAAGCCCTCCGTAGCCAAATGATAAAATGGATTAAAACTAGAAGTTGATGTGTTGTCTATTTTTGCCATGAGGGTGAAAGGTTTCACTGACGTTTCGAGCACTAGACCTTCGTTAAAGCAAAATGGTAAAACAGATCAACTAAAAATTGATATGTTGTGTATTCCGGAATCGCCATGAGGGTGAAAAGTTTCAGCCGACGTACTGCCATTTTGCTTTATCGAAGGACTGGTGCGTATGCTTGTATTGTATGCGTATGCAGGTCTACCGAACTGACTTTTCACCCTTACAGCGAAACACGCAGGTTGGATACGGTTGACCAATTTCTGCTTCAACTCTAACATCCCCTTTTTATAATAAAAATGTTATGTGCTTCTTTTATTTTTTTTCTTTTTCTATTCCACTTTGTGCGTCGTGAGCCAACTAGCTGGCAGTGAAAAGAACCCATAAATATAACAAACCATTTCAATAAACATGTACGCAACAAAATCTCTAGTGAAATAGAAAGCTTAAGTGAACATGGAGGATCTCTTGAACACGAGCAGATTTTAACTGATCATGAATATTTTTACTGTTCTCTTTATCGACGGCCTCACAGAATCCGCATATGCGATCGCGAATCAGAAATCATTCGTCATCATCAACAATAGGAACCTAAACGTTTTCTCACGAAATATTTAGGATTTCTAAATGTAAATAAATGTGTCTAAACATTACTGTATATTTGTTTTCTTCTGTCTTTCTCAGGTATACCTTTAAGTAATGTCCTGCGGTTCTGCAATTCTCTAATTTTTTCTAATTGCGTCTTCTGCAATATAACTCAACATTTATACACCATATTTAAGAGTCCAAGTTAAAGCATGATATAAGTAATGGTAACATAACTGAGTGGGGTCCACTTCGGGCTATAATAATACTAGTAATAACAAAATTGGATGAAGCAGCATGCAGGACGAGTACAGTTTGTTCCACGAGTTTGACTACAGACAGAATTGGACGACACGAAATTCTATTACTAATTTCTAAATGAACTAATCAGATTTAAGAAAATTGAAATTTTATACATACAGGTAATATGGACTATTATAACTCTCTTAACGTTCACTTCTCTTTCAGATGCCAGAATCCTGCAAATTCTGTATATGTGGTCACGTGTTCGAAGACATGAAGCAAATTGGCGGTAAAAGGTTTTCCGGTAAATCCAGATCACTGTTATGCATTACCAAATAACATAAGGTTTTCTGATTATTCATTACCTGATAACACAAGGCCGTCTGATCATTCATTACCTGATACCACACGGCTATCTGATTATTCATTAACTGATACCACACAGCTATCTGATTATTCATTACCTGTTAACACAAGGCTGTCTGATTATTCATTACCTGATAATACACAGCTATCTGATCATTCGTTACCTGATAACACAAGGCCATTCATCATTCATTGCCTGTTAACACAAGGCAGTCTGATTGTTCATTACCTGATAACACACGACCGTCTGATTATCCATTACCTGATAACACATGGCCATCTGATTATTCATTACCTGATAACACACGGCCGTCTGATTATTCATTACCTGGTAACACACGGCTGTCTGATCATTCATTACCTGATAACACACAGCCGTCTAATTATTCATTACCTGGTAACACACGGCTGTCTGATCATTCATTACCTGATAACACACAGCCGTCTGATTATTCATTACCTGGTAACACACGGCTGTCTGATCATTCATTACCTGATAACAAACAGCCATCTGATTATTCATTACCTGGTAACACACGGCTGTCTGATCATTCATTACCTGAAAACACACGGCCGTCTGATCATTCGTTAGCTGATAACACACGGCCGTCTGATCATTCGTTAGCTGATAACACACGGCTGTCTGATCAGTAATTACACACACAGCTGTCCATATCCGACTAAGAAGCAATATGCAAAGATTTTGCCAAATCAAACGTTGAACTGCACACCACCTTTTTAACTTATTCATATGCGCGCACGCGCAATGAATGAGTTATTGCAGTGTGGACCTTTTATTAAATTGTCCGTGGAGATTTTATTGTAGACAGATATTAATTTCATCCAAATCACGTGCTGCGTGTTGAGCACGAGGAAGCCATCTTGCGATGTGAATGTGTGAAAAGTAGATCTGTCGCCATTTTTCGCTTTCTTTTTTGTAAGTAACCTTTGTTTTATCGTGCTACCATAGCTTTACAGCTACAGAACAGACCCCGCAGATTTGATGATAAACAGCTTCGTGCGTCTTCGCACGTCTTTATTGCCCTTCGCAGCCAACCTACAATAACAAGACGGTGTGGAAAGCGCGATCTTGCCCAAGGCCAGAAATGTATTTTTAAGAAACATTATATGTACAAGTGGAATTAACCAACTCGTATGCAAATAACTACTTATTAACCGAGAAATATTAACCGGGAAATATCAAACTGAGGCTGTGCTGTAGGACGAAGTTTGATATTTGCCGTAAAGACCGAACGCTTGAGGTTAATAAGTATTTTATTATATGGCCTTTTATTTGTAAGAGGTCATTTTCTACTTTCAACATCCGGGTATGCGCGCGCGAAGGTCATTAACAATAAATCCATAATGCGCGTGGGCATTACGGGAAATACAGACCTATGAACCAATCAGAGCGCGCGTACTATCGCGGCCATATAATAAAATTATTTAATATTCTGCATAGAATCTGGCACCGCAATCTCTAGAAATGAACACATTTGTTGACTATTTATTAACTCCGGCACAAAAGTCACGTTTTTGCCAGCCACTTGTTTACACACTGGTTAAGAACAGCGAGTATTAGAAACTAAAAATCGTAAAAATTGCCAAAGGAACAAGTAACTCTGAACCTGAAATCATCAGTAGAAAAGCGGAATGAAAACTGCGTCAATTTGATTATAAATAGGTATTAACTTTGAACAGCGCTATGCGCGCGTGCAAGTCGCCAAATATCTTGTTATTGTCGGTATAAATGTTCTAAAAATATTGCGGAACAACTGCTACAGTTTATATGCCATGCTTGCTAAAGATATTTCTCTTGCGCAGAAGTTGATATCCGTTACAATTGGTAGTGCTTATTTAGTGGACTTTTTGAAATCATTATTATTACTTTAGTATTAATCTGCCTCGATTAGCTTTAGCCATTTGCAGATTAATATACATGAACGTTGTAATCTATTTCTTTTTGTCAATAAATCTTCAAATCTTCAAATCTTCAAATCTTTTTAAAAAGACTTGTCTAAAGTATTTGACAAAGAATTTATTATTGAGTCTTACCGACAATTTTCCCGCAGGTTATCGTGCCGAGCTGTACACGCGTTTGGAGACAAAGCGTATGAATTATTTAACGAAAGACAAGCACGAAACAGAAGACTTAGGTTCCAGTGATGAAGAAAACAAACATGAAAAGGTAAGGTGTAACACAACAGAAGAGGCCTGGGCCTGAGCATGCGCATGCGCATGCGCATGGGCGCACACAGATAACTCACTAACTGCAAACAATTAATTGCCTGAGGCACTAACAGTCCTAACATTTTACTATAAATTCATGAATTGCCATATTAAATTTACAAAATAATACTTCTAAAGCTTTATACGATTGTTCACTCCACTTGCAATTTCTAGATCATTTCTATTGACACAAGCAGTCAGTGGAATAGGAGCCTGTCTATCACCCCTATCCTCCTCTCATTCGCCGAATTAATAGTTTTACTGTAAAGTTATACCTACATATACATGCGTTAAGTACTTTGTGTCTTAATGTGACCCTCCCTTTCAAAATTAGAGGGAACACGACAAGTAAAACGAACTCTTAATAAATAGTATAATAAGGTCATTCGAGGGTTGACGAAAGCAATTTTCCGCATCGTAAATTTGGAAGAAAGCTGACCTTTCGAGCGCAAGCCTTTCGTCGGAGCATCTAAAAAAACTGAAACAGTGAAAGGGTTTATATAAGAATTTACTAATGTATGCGGATCAAAATAGAAAAGACGGCGATTGGTAGACTAATGAATAGAAATTAGATGAATTAAAATCTTTCATTAATGCCATGAGGTGCCAAAGTTCCGAGTTTAAAAATGAGTTTTTGTTCTTTTCTTTTGCGAGACTCATTAGAGCCACTGTGCTGAATGATGCCACTGATTTTCATCGCTTGAAAAGAGTGTCCCGGGAGATTGAAATGACGCGCGACTGGTTTAGCTAAAGAAGAATCATTTTTTCGGACATCTCTAAGATGTTCAACAAAGCATTCACCTAATTTTCTGCCTGTTCCACCAATGTAAAGCTTTTTGCAGACTGAACAGGAAATACAATAAAGTAAATTGGACGTGGTGCAGCTAAAACGATCAGTAATAGTTTTCAAAAATACTATTGGCTGAGTCGGCGGGTAGGTAAATCATTTTGTAGGGTTTTGCTATTTTGTCTGAAATAGGATATAGAGAAATGCCGATTTTTGACTGAAATAGGGTCAGGGTTTGAGGCTTTGGTCCGCACACCCCTACGCAGAATTTGGGTGACTACCTCCCCCGGGGGGGGGGGGGCGAAGACAGACTACAGCATAATATCGTATGGTGTCGTGTCGCCATCAGTATCGTAAAGTATCGCGCTGTATTGTATTGGCACAAAAACTTTAAAGTGTTGAACTGTTCTGGTTTATAAGTTAGGAGTAATGCAGAAAAGAGTGTACAGTTAATGTGTAATTAATCGTTATCTTTGATTGGTATCTATGAGTAAAATAAAACAATTTGTCTCACTTTGCAGGAACCTTTGAAGATGCAAAACATTAAACAAATCTATCGAGTGAATAATCACCTTGAAACGAAGATGACAAGAGGACGCAAGCCGAAACGACCTCGCCGATCAGCATCCCCTCCTTCGAAACTCAGCCCGTGCAACCGACAAGTCCAGAACCCAGTTCCCGCTGAAATGATTGACAGGTTACCAAAGGCGCTGGCTGAAATCAACAGAAGACTTCTGGGACAGAATTTGATGTGGGCGTGTTTATAATTTAAAACATCTATTGCATTTATAAATCCTCTTCTCTTTCTTGAGAACACCTTGTGCAATATGAGCTATTTCCTAAGTACAGCATATAATTTCGCCAGAATCTTGGCCGAGAACTCAGTGTACATAGCCCTTTATCGATGTACTACCGGATATGTGTCGTTCATGTCTAGTGTATCCGAAACAACGACGTTGTGGTTGATGTGCCCCACATTGGAGGCTGTATTTTTTTCAAATGCTCACGGATTGCAAGGAGAAAACCGTTATCCAATGATGGCAATATCTGAAGATTGGACGTAGAGACGTCAGTACTCCGTTGATATTTCGTAAAACTGGGTTTTCCTTTCCGCAACTTTCTGAAGCTTTTAGAGGTTGCCGACTAAGATTCGTAACGCCGGAACGAAACGACCTCGCGAGTCAGGAAATAAAAGTCGATTGGATTGGAGGCAAACCTGGACCTGCCATTCAGTGATTTAGTCTATTTTCACTGTAGGCCGAAAGAAGTATTGATGCAAGAAACTTAAAGAAGAATTGCAGAAATAGAGCAGTGGTAATGGATTAGAAAGGAGCATCAAAAAACCCAAGCTTCCATAGAAAATCAATCCATCCCAAAGATTTTGTAAGATAAAGATACCACCAGGTTGTCATTGAATGACTTTATTTTGTAATATTCTCTAATTTAATCTATTTTCACTGTACATAAACTATTGGTTTAAAAATAAAAAGAAATTACAAGGTCACAAATAACAGAACAAGGAAACAACTACAATCCCGCGACCAATTAAAAATATATATGAAACACCACTTCACTTCCCTCCTTCAAGACCTTCAATGTTGCTAGACTGGGGTAGCAAATTCATTTACACTTCAGAATACGTGTTTATGAATACATGTAGATAACAACTACTAGTAGAAACCTTTCTCGGCAAATTTCAAAATCCTTACTGAAAAAATTGCAAAAAAACTCGAGGGAGGGGGGTCCTTGCCTATTTAAGGATTAAAATGAGCCAATCATGCTAATAGTAATCCATTCCATGGACACAGCAATGTATCTTTGACAAAACTAATGATTCCGCCAATTGTTTGCACAGATGAAACGAAGCCATGTTTTTTAACTTTCATAGCACGGCCAGGACCCCATACCCTTTGGACAAGGTCTCATTGACATCAGTTTGTTACACGTGTGGCAATGTGTAGTCCAAGTGGCTTGTAGTCATCAACTATCTCAATTTCGGTGTATAACTTTTTCCAATAATTGGTTCTTCCGGAAGCTAAAGTCAGATTGTGCAGTTTCGGTCGTTGTTCTTGCAGTTTTCCAAAAATCAGAAAGACAAACTACTTAGTTAACAATCAAAATGACCAATGGAGACACTTGGTACTATACGGTTGCCATAGTTACATAAGTTGAAACTGAATTTCAAGATCAGAATTGAAGCCATTAAACTGGTTGCCATATTGTAATTATAAAACAATTCAAAGCTATATTCAGTCCGGCGTGGTTATAGTCGAAATGGTTGAATAATAGAGCAGGTGTCAATTCTAGACTAATGCGTTCCCGGATCAATTACCAGCCTGATTGTGTAACCTATTTCCACACCGTCCGTGGACAGGAAAGTTAAGCCGTAAATCTCATCGCCCAACGTTTAAGTTCTTTCGGGGAACCTTTAATAAAACTCACGCACTTCTGGGCAAGAGTAGGGTTTTGACCCGGTGTTGTTAGCCTGCGTAACTCGGCGTTCCAGTAAATCGTTCCTCCTCGTCCACTCGCTCACTCGATTTCTTCCCATCCCCGGCCCCTTGAGCCGCTATGCAGGCTACGGTGTTGTCGCCTGTTGGGGTTTTTGCCGCGGCTGCGCCTCGTTTTCTCTCAACACCTTTCTTCTGCCCACTTTATACGTCATAATGTTTTATAAACTACTAAAACTACTATATCTGTTTATTCACCAGTGCTGAGCGGCCAAACCTTAATGGTTACTCCCTCTCTTATAATGTTTTATAATTGTCTAGAAACACGCACGATGCTGTTATATTCCTTTAGCATAAAATGACAAACATCCCTGTCGAAATGGCGCCTGTATTCTGTCAAAAAAATATTCGGTTCTTGCCGTTCGCAGCTTGTTTTCAATATGTCATAATATAAAGTTGAGACTTTATTACACAGATCTTGAAACAATAAAAGGATAAAATGACAAACATCCCTGTCGAAATGGCGCATGCGTTCTGTAAAAAAATATATTCAGTTCTTGCCGTTCGGAGCTTGTTTTTAACATGTCATAATTGAGACTTTTTTACACAGATCTTGAAACAATAAAAGGATTTTCTACCATATATTATTATTAATATTATTCTTCCTTGTACGCAACTTAAGGGATTGAACTACATGTATAACAGTATTGAATATTTTTAATAACTCAGTAATTGTCATTTACGTAAATGTTATATGTTATTATAAGTGTATTATTACAAGACTGTGGGTTATCAGGGTTATCTGGATTCTATTAATAATATATATGATCTGACGTTTTAATGTCGTTTTTGAGCAAAATTTTTTATATACCATTAATCCTTTGAGCGGAATTTCAATGCATACTTAGAAAAAGAAAGCCTAAACTGTAAACATGAATGAATGTTGCAATCGAGAACGCATACAGGAAGACAAACATCACATAGCTACAACAAATTCTGATATGAAATCTAATAATAAATGGCTCATAATAAATTAAATCATCTCAGTTTCAAGGGTTTGCATCATAATCTAAATCTAAAATGGTTCAAGAAGTCTGTGGCAGCTGTGTCTTAACATTCATTCCTCGTGTAGGAAGGAAATAGAAGTGTTTACACAATTAACACAGCCAGTAAATGTTTCAGTGCTTCCTTGGTTTTCCCCTCTCAGTTCAGGCAGATCGCTTTCGTCACTCGTTTTGAACAATGCATTCAGCAAGGTTTTCCACGAGTTCCGTTACAGAGGCGTCGTGTTTCTGAACTGTAACTGTCACGTGGTTGCGTGTTTCAATCGATTAAACAAAGCTACTTCAGAGCAGATACGGCGAATAGCCCTATGATTATCGAGAAAGATATCCATGGGAGATCGATCACAGGTTTTAGAGTCTGTAAGCGAAGACAGAATTACAGCTTGCCGCGGTATGATGGAGAGACATTGTATGGCGTGCAATAATGTGGTAAGTTTAATAGTCTAGAACTGTAGCTTGATTCTTTAAGCCTGACTCACACTGTGAAATAAGAAACAAGTACAAAAGAATTCCAGTTTGAACATGCATGAAATATGCACAAGTCCAAGCACAAGAAAATGAAGCATTTCGTTTTCTCTAGAGCTTGTGCTTATCCATAGTTTGCATGTTGACCAGAGTGATTTTAAAACATTCCGCCGCACAATCATAAACTCTGCTTTCGTCACTAGTTCACTTTTCTGTTTTCTTCAATTCTTGTGCTTGCCTTACTTGTGTGAACATCAGTTTATTGTGCTTATGTGAAATATAAATTATTTATTTATAAATTATGAGTATTGAATTTTCAACTTTAATACTCAGAGAAAAGTAACAATGTGCCCAGCAATATTCGATATGAAAATAGAGTCCGGCAAACTTGCAAAACGTTTTCTATTTGTTTGTTAGCATTAGAGAAATGCACCTTGACGTAAATGATAAAGGCTGGTCAAGTATTAACCCTTCACGTTTTCTATACTATCAACACAAGTTCGGCACAAAACAAAAGGTAACAAATCTATATAAACAGGGAATAAAATTTAGCGTCTTTATTTTGAAACCGAAAGATGATCAAGACGGTTCGCTATAAAAAGAGGAACGGAAATTGAAGAAACTGCGGAAATCGCGGAATAAACGGAAATTACCTGTAAAAATTATGGAACTTAGGGGGAAACGCGGAAATGACCGGAAGTGAGCTATAAATGTAGCGGAAATAGGTGATAAGGTAACAAATAACAAATGTAGAAATAAGAGGAAAAGCTGAAAATGAAATTTAAATAGAACGCAAATTTTCTTTTATTAGCGCATTTTCTTTATTTAGAATTGTTTTCTTCTATGTTAACCCTCGAACGTCCAGGGGGGGGGGTTCAAATGGATCCCCCTAAGTTTTTCCGACCTAAAAATCGCAGATTTGAAGCAATCAAAACGAAACTTTCAGTACCTGTAGTTCGATAATGAGCGCATCTTTTAACGATGACGTTATCATATATAATTTATGCGAAATTTATTATGCAAATTAGAGTTTGAAAATGAAAACGGTAATTTTTTGACAAGATTTGTTCCAAATTCTTCATTTCCACACTATTTTCAATTACAATCCTATTTCAGGCTGCAAATACATGTTTTCTACTAATTTCAAGAAAACTGATTTGCTCAAGTTTTGCTGAAAATAAAATTTTTGAAAATCCAAGATGGCAGCCAAAATGGCGGCACGTTGTAAAATGACTGCTGCCATAGCAACAGGTCCTGATCAGTAAAACTTGATTGTTGTTATGAAAACTAATTAGCTAATCATAAGCTACTCACATGCCATAGCTCGGTCTTTTATGTGCAACCGTTTAAGAAATCTATGGTGGGGGGAGGGGTCCAAATGACCACCCACCTTGGGCAAACTTGTAATGAAAAATAGCTTGGTCGTCCGAGGGTTAAGAGGTAATTTATTACAATCGTTTGAAAAACGTTATTTGAACGATAAACACAACATCGCTTGAGAATTGAAAAAATCACGTAAAATACAAATGACACGTGGATTATTCAGCGGGATCCACTCGGAAACATTACAATGCTTTTGTTACTGTTACTGTTACTGTTTGTGTTACTGTTACTGTTACTGCTACTGCTACTGCTACTGCTACTGCTACTGTTACTCTTACTCTTACTCTTACTCTTACTCTTACTGCTACTGCTACTGTTACTGTTACTGTTACTGTTACTGTTACTGTTACTGTTACTGTTACTGTTACTGTTACTG
>JANSTR010145843.1:0-11441 GCA_025434805.1 Antipathozoanthus remengesaui | reverse complement strand
TTGTAAATTACTCTAGTTGCAAACAATATTGCACTATCGACTATTCAGTTGCTGATTCCATGAGTTTGTGCCGTAATGTAATTAAGTAAAGTTCTCGGTCATTCCTCAGCCTCGGATGTTTTTAAGCATGCATGTTCTTAAATTTTGGCCAATTTTTATTCTGACATTCTTATATAAATAGGTGTTGAGAGAATTCCTGATTATTTAGCGACACTACCGAACTGGTTTTCATTTTGTTTTAATAAAGCAAGTATAAAACCGTTAATAATTATGTGTACCACTGAAACAAGAAAGCTTTTAATATTCGAGACATTTATACTTGTTCCTGAAAAACAGAATATAAGACAAAATACAAATGACGTTTAAAATATACAATCTGAAAATAAATGAAGTCCCTCTTGCATTATTTGTTGCCTTGATTAAGAGTGGAAACAGTTAAGTGGTAAAAACGTTCAAAAACCCAAAATTAATTTTAAATAAACACGCTTGTTGTTCAAACTTCAACTGCCCAAGGGTCAAAATGCAACCGTGCATCAGCTAGGACACGACACAAGACATGAGAAGTATTCAAACCGTTCCAATTATGCTTTGAGATCAACTGTTATCAAAGATGATCATGAGTCAGGAGGTATAGCGACAATCACTGTTTTCTTCATTAACTCCTGCTGAATTAATACATGTACCTACAGTCAGGCTGGCAGTACCCCAGGCACATATAACACAACATCTGATCTGGATCATGTAAGACAGTTGTTTCAACTGGAAAGGGTATTTGCTTAGCAAAGTTCGTTTATTAGCTTAAGCCGGCTGAGGAGTCGAGTCGAAAGAGGAGATGGGGGAAAGATACTGATTATAGGAACTGTTTGGGTGAAACAATTTCGCCCAGGTAATTAAATTCAACCATATTCATAGCCGAAGAAGCTTGTTTTCATAATTTTAAATTCCAATAGATACTGAGTTAGATGCTGGCAAAGTGATATGACATATATTTTTCAAACCTCCCGTATCGCGTAAAGTCCAAAAACATCTAACATGGGCTGTCATCACCAAATTAAAGTTGCAAAATAGAAAGAACGTTCCCCGCACGAAACGGATAAAAAACAGTTCATCGGATATTGTCTCCGTACATGCATGAAATATATGCTAAATTGGTTTGCTGGAGTTGGGCAGATGTTCTGATATGACCGTGGTAACAATACTCATTCTTGTGATGTCATCCTAAATCAATGCTACTGAAAATGCTATTAAAGGGTTTTAACACGTGAACCAAGATATTCCCATTCGATATATTTCAAAGTCGTAGCAGCATGGTCAACAGCAAGCACACGAGACAAACAACGTCCCTTTATTTCTCTACCAAAGACACGCACAATAGAATAGTCTACGACTATAGCCCCAGGCGCTTCAGCAGTTCCTTCAAGCCTCGAAATAAGACGCGTTCTTTGTCCCGGACATCCAAATGCAAAAAGTGGCTGAGGACAACTAAAACGTTAAGCATTCATTTGGTTTGTCCATGTACGCATGAGACAGCCAAATGTTTCGTGTTGAGACAACTTGGAACTCAATAATAAAGCATGACTATATTTATATCCCGAATATGCAAAACACTGACATGTATATGTCAACCCCTCATGGGTAAATTGTAGAACATGAATCAGCATTTGTTTAATTTTCTTCACCTTTAGCCAATAAGCGATATTATATTCAGCTTTACGTGACCGGTCCATATTTCATAGTGCATAATTCACGTTTCATTGCACTTCAGAAGATGAGTGCAGATGCAAATTTACAGAGCAATTTACCATGCAAATCTTGTGCCATGCGATAATACGATTGTACAATGAAAATTAGTCACTTTTTCTGGACTTGTTACAGTACTTTCAAGTTGGTACAAGCGATTTTTTGCTGGGATAGCCAAATTTTAGTCGAGTTTGTCCCCGGACAACTAGCTTTACATATATTCTGGTGGACATACCTAACTTCGTTCTTTGCTATATAAAAACTATTCTTAAGAACATCGAATCTGAACACTGTTTAGGTAAGAAAATTTAATTCCACCTGTTTTTAAATGAGTACTGATTATACATGTTGGTGCAGTTCAGCTTGATCCAATTGACTGATTTCATACCGAGTAGGAGACTGGTACCGTACCGTCCGCAAATGGTAGTGCCAGTCTCCCACGCGCTTGTAAATGAGATTGCTCAAATGTCAAGTCGCGCGAGAACTGGAACTAGCGGATATTTGCAGACAGGATCTAGGAGGACTCCTGTTGCATGAGTCAAATGAGTCAATGAGTTATGAGTCAACGAACCATGAGTCAAGTTATGAGTCAGGTCAGCGGTTTTGTTTTTCTCTTGATTTTTAGCAATCTACATCCAAGAGCACAGATCAGACTTACCAGTAGTGTCCTGTTATATGATGTTCAGTCACATTATTGATTGGCACTTTTCTGGGTGTTGTTTTCCGCGAAGCCAGTTGGAGCATAGGCCCAGTGTCATGTTTCTCGAAATCAGTTGTCAATAACCATATCCATAAATTCTGTTAGAAAGGCGTCATCATTATTTGGCAATTTCCTCAAGCGACAGTAGTAAATATATGACATGCTGTTTATTGGTGCCGGCTTAGGTTCCAAAGGTTATACTCTAGATTTAAAGCTGGCAAACCACATATTTTCCACCATAACAGGTAATTTTCTGGTCAGTAGTCTCTTTATAATTATGGCTTTCACCTTTGTGCGACTTGTTGGGAGTGATCGATCAGTTCTGAGTTGTGATCAAGAGATGGCAGTCGCCCGTCTTTTCCGACACATTTCAGTATCAAAATTCAAAGGTATTTTAGTGTAACTAGTGTTCTGTGAATAATTTCAGCCTCTGAACTTGTTTGTTTATTAAAATGAACATGATTTGAGAACAACTCAAGTTAGTTTTGCAACGTCCGCCATTTTGATTTTGAAAAACCGCTGACCTGACTCATGACTTGACTCATTGACTCATGTTTACCAAGTGCCAGTGTCCCGCTCGCTATGGTAAACGTGATACAAGCAACGAGAACGTAATAAAACAACCCGGTTTCTTTGTCATATACATACCGCAAATAATTTTATTTATTTAAAACCTGAAAACATATTCTGTGGTATGGAATTTAAGAACATTTTGGGAACGTCTTGAAGCTCTAGCTTGCAATGAAAGGACATTTCAGACTCACAGTACAAAGTTAGACGTTTCTACAAATATAATTTACGAGTTGCCGTTTATTGAAACAAGTTGGATCGTAAAGAATTGAGAAGCGCAGCTTATAAAATGTTGGCATTTACTGGTATTTTCTCACCATTTCCAGTCATTCATTCCGAGTTCTATTAATCTGTTTATGTGTACAGAATATTAAAATATCAACGTTTACAGCTACAGAGTTGCTTGTGGCATCCGTACGTGATAACATTCTCTACAGAAAGTTTTCAAAAGTTCCATATATAAAACTGATAATTGTTTAAAGATCATTATAGATATTGTTAATGGCGTCTTACAGGAAGTTACAAAATATACCGTCTTCCTATCGTTCTCTAGCCGAAATCGTTTAATTTTCCAGTAATTGATTTGCGTGGTCTCGGCGTACGTGATAACGTGCAAGACATTCTCTTGGCAAAGCGTGTGTTCGCAGCAAGCTACGATACTTTCACAGAGTGAGGTCGTGAGCAAATCCAAATTCAATCCGTATCAGAAGCTTGTAAGACTTATGTCAGTTATGAGCTTCTGTCCATATCAATCGGCAGTCGTGTCACAGCCAAACACGCAATTTAGAATCGTTTTGACTCGTAAACAAAAGGTTGTAATTGAGTGACACTTCCATTAACCTTGGCCGTGAAGAAAATGGTTGAACAACATTAAAATGTAAGATTGATCAACTGGAGTTTAGATGTTTGCTGAGGGCGTTAATTGTGACTGTATTAGATCTCATTGGTTTACAAATACATATAAAGAACCCCAGAGCAATTTACGGGCTTTTGCAAAAAATGTGAAATAAAACCTGCGCCCAATTATTTCCAATGCCGGAGGGTGTTTTGTTTTCAAAAAAAAAGTAATAAGTAAACTTTATAAAAGATTTGTTGGTATTCAGTCGCAAAAAGAACCATCACGATATGTGCGGATCTAGTGGAGCAAACCATTAAAACCTTAAGCTTAAAATCATTCTCCTGTACCTTGTCAGATCAGTGTAATGTCGTGTTGTGTGTGTGTGTGTGTGTGTGGTGCACATGTGTGAAGAGGGTCTTCGGTAATCGAAGGGCCCAAAATCCAAAATTGCGTGACTTTGCCAGTAATTTTATGTCGGTATCATGTTCATTACTGTTTCCATAGCAACCGTCTCTGAGTGGCAAGTCATTTTCTCTGTTTCTCTATGTCTTACTAAGGCACACTGCGTCTCTATTCACAAGAAGTTTATTTCAACACTTTTTCATTAACTTTGACTCCAGTGTTTTCATAAAGTGATCGGTCAAGTATATATCAGCACGTTAAGGGAGGTTGTACAGCGTCACGTGATATCGAATACTAGTATTCATCTTCGCCGATATCAAATACATCAGTAAAACCTCAATTGGTCGAAAACATTTATGTATAATAGAATGATTGTTTCAATTAGAATGTTGAAGACATTTGTTATGACATTTACTCTACACAGCTAAATGAGTGAGAAAAGATGAACCTGGCCTGATGTCTCTAAACTCTGTTCCCTAAAGGACTGCTCGCCTTTTAACGGAGAACTGAGGGAGCCACATTTATTCTTTTCTCACGTACTAAGAAAGGGCTACTTGCCTTTTAACGTAGAATTGAGGGAGCTACATTCATTCTTTTCTCACGTACTAATAATAACATCTGAGTGCATATGACATTAAAATTCGATTACTCTCAGTTTCAAAGTACAGTAATACTGCAAATACTGGAAGCAACTGATGACCTTTGTAGGGTAACCTTGCGCTTTAATTTCTAGCTGTGGCTGCTCTCCAGTTAGATGAACTGTTACGTTTCTATTATAATTTCTAGATCTGATAAAGTGCGAAGAAAAAGCTATAGACGGATCAGTCTTTTCTCGTCTAATTTTATCAACTAGATATAAAATTAGACGTTAGCAGGAAGTCAGATAAAACAAACTGTAGTGCTCTTAATTCCAAAATCGATTGTTTGTTTTGTTGTTAAGAAAAGCGTTTTTAAAATTGTTGTTTAATGCATCTTAAAGTGTTTGTAAATGCAGGTTGTTATAATTACCAGCTAAAATGACAACTTTCATTCCAATTTCTGAATCACTGGAACCTCAAACTAATGAACAAAAGTTGGCGAAACTGTGCCCGAGGGGGACAAGAATGTTGTGAACAGTGCTGTAGCTAACTGAAGCGTCGACCTTCAACATTTCTTAAGCTTGCTTTCCATATAGCCGTCAATCGTCGTCGAAAACCCTTTGCAATAATAGAAATACTTTTACCCTTCGTGTTAGACGTATCGCCGATGAGCGCAAGCACGCCGTCAAGAGAAAAAAAATGCCTATCGTTACGCCGTATTTCCCGCTGTGATTCATGCAACAAGAAAGATGATATGAAAATACAATCGCGCACAGTTTGTGGATTATCGCAAACATATCCATTTGCAAACTGTTTACTTCAAGTTACAGCCATATGCATGGAAAGCAACCTATTTGATAGATTTGTCAACATACGGAGCAGAAACAGTTAAAATCAAAACTGGATGAGAGATGGGATTCCCGGTACAATGAATAATTTTAAGGTCTATGCGCCTCCCACCATAAAAAATATCAAAATGAATACGTAAATAGGAAATGAGGAAAATGAATAATAACAGATTGTTTATTTTCAAAAATGTTCTCTAAATGAGTTAAGTTTTTGGCTGAGGTTGTTGGAATGATGTATGACAAACAAACAAACAAACTTAATTTGGAACAAAGTTTAGTAACACGTATTCTTGGCTACTTCAAAATGGAAAAGGATATCGTTTAGAACAGTTTAAAATGTAATTTAATACCAAAACTACAATAGTGTAGTATAACCAGAAAAACGTACAGACGTGCACATATATTTTGTCCCTTTTTGGAGGTAATACACTATAACAGACTCCGTATTAAGTGTTATATTATAAACAACAAAATTGCAAAATAACAAATAACAAATAAAAACATCAAAAGAAGCGCTAATCTCGACAATCACAGTGTATGGGAACTGTAAACACTGCATAACTAAACCGCTAAATGGGCAAAGGAGATGTTTAAATTTTACTTTCAAGACATATGGACACAGCTAGTATACTGAAAGATCTGAATAAGTTGGAACATTCCTCTTTACAAGTAATCATTCTACTGACATTGATGATTTGTTGAGTCAGAGTCCGAATCACACCAAACCGCAAGACAAAACCAACTAAATATTTACTTCCATAAAAAGCAACTGAACTAATGGCAGGTTAGGAGGAATGAAAAATTACCTGTCTCTTGCAAAAGCACTAGCAGAAATCGTTCGAGATTGAGTATCTGGCGCTGCACCGGGTGCTACTCAAAATACATATTTCAAACGGGAGGAAACTATCTAATCTGAAATCTTAGTTCCAAGCTCTCAATCCACAAAATTGATTGGAACTCTTTTAGAAATCGTGCTTGTAAAGACAGAATATAGATACAAAAACTTTAACAGCGGTAAAAATAGCCCAAGGCTGCCGGCGGTTACATTCACAATTCCGGCACCGAAGTTATGCTCAAAGCAAATGAAAATTCAAAGACGACCGAAGCCGGAAAGTCTTGTCACACCTACTCAACCTGCCGTTTTATAAACAAATCTTATTACAAAGCAGTTACAGTGCTGCATATCCGTTTAGTTAAAAGTTCAGTTGTTCTGTAGCCCACCGTGGATGTTCCCTTTAAAGCTACTTGTGATTTAAAGAGATAGTCATACAGGACTCTTGAAAGTACACGTTTTCTACTCAGCTCCTGGTTGAGCTGGTCAAAGGGTCAAATTATGACAGTCGTATGCGCATATATAATTATCCTGTGTGGGAGATTTGAAACTAAGTTCGTTGGGCCGTTTCAGGCGTGGCCACTTTAAACTCCTTCAATGTGTTCTTTGAGGAGTGCATAATATACAGTGTCTGGAGTTATTTAATTTCAATTTCGTGCCTACTTTCTCAGACAAGGTGTTGTTGCAACCGCGAATAATTTAGTGTTCGCCGCCTATTAGATGTACCCTCGCGGGCTGGCCAGCAACTGGGTGTCGCATTTCAACCATAATTGTTTAGCTTTACGTCAAAACACAGTAATGCAGCTTTCAGCAGGCATCCTAGAGCAAAGAACCCGGCCAAAATTAAGTGGCAAACACGGTTTCATAAAGTTTTTTGCACCTTGTTTGAATTAGATAAGCCTAAATTTGTTTCAAACACGCAATAAAAGCACTGTATTGTTGTGTTATGCGGCGAGCGTATGATCAGGAATTCTAAATGTTTCTTAAGGTCAGGAATTCTCAATTCTTCAATAGTAGCATTCTAATCGAAACCCCTCTCTTTCAGTTCGCATGATTATTTAACCAGATGTGCAACAAATGGAGACAGCATTCAGCCATGGGCTACAAAACAAGCTTTTAGAACATGCAAATAGCGTCGATTACATGCACACCGCGCATTATTATTTTGTAAATTTATTTCTCTTCTTCGTTCCACTCACCTGCTTCGGTCACTCGACCAAAAACGTTGGCGTTGTCTCTAGCACTGAGAGAACAGTTCCACCGATGATACTTTAGCTGGAATTGACATTCTTCAGTGGCAATGTTAGCGCCAGACAGTACAGAGGGAATATGCGAGCGGTACTCTGGCTTTCGGCAAAGTCTCATCTGCTCTCTTGAAAGGCCCTGTAGTTGCGAGCATATGCCATTTGTGGATACTACACCAAAAAAGTATACTTTGTACGGCATTTGTCCCACTGGTGCGTACCTGTAGTCGAGCGCAAAAGATACAAGAGAGTTACAAGTGTTTGGTTAAGTAATTTGCTCCTAATGGTCGAAGAGCACATTATAAAACAATTATCACTATAAAACATTGTTCTTGGAGCCCACAAGTCTTGAAAACAAGGATGGATAAGCTTTGGTGGAGTTTCCGGAAGATAACTAGTTTATCTTGGTTTGTACTAAGATCGAGAAATGCATGCTTTTTGATAGTGTCATTCATAGCGTCAACAGGACATATTGTATACGTTACAAATTAAGAAAGAGGACTCTTGAAGTTGAGTGCTTCTACATTCTTAAGAAAATGTTCAGCTCCTGAAGACAAATATATGAACTAGCTTGAAATCTGACGGGCTGAAAAGCAAACAGTATTACAGCAACGCAAATAAAGCTTGGCTCAAAGGAAGGAAAAAGGTAAACCAACGGTAAAACCACTCACCACACACTACCGCCAATGTGAAAGAGAGAAGTGAGAAGAACGACACACAGCATCACAGGAACATCTTTGGTTTTTCTTCTCACTGCCATCCTGAAGTTGTCAAAAGCCTACGAGAGTGTGACAAGATCGGAGCACTTCATTCACTAATAGCTGCTTCACTATCCAAGGCTCCTGAAGCATAGGTGCTTTGATTTATAGACCACTCTTAAATCAAGAAGTAATGAGCTCCCATGAACCCAGGAAGCTCGTGCCATCTTAATTTATTTTTATCTTTCCTGATTGGTTGAAAATCAGCTCCGATGATCGCGTATATTTATTTATTGAATTTCCTTTGTTATTAATCGCAGATGACTCGAAAAATGGTCTGTAAGCTATGGATATGCTTGTGGGCAGTAGTTTTGAACTCGACCTCGGAGTTAATCTCGAGGGTCAGCAGGAAATGACTGTTCTTAGAACCGTCTCGAGGTGTAGGTGACTGTCGCGCTCTTACAAATTTATTGCATTCTCGGTCGAAGGCCTGTCCGATTTACAAGTAAACAAGTGAAAAACCACAGTGGAATATATTCCATTACAGTGCTTGCTAAAATAATAAAGTTTCAATTAGCCACACGACATAATTTTGGCATACACGTCAACAAAATTTTTTCTACGTGCTTAGATAAACATATTTAAGATTTAACAACAAGCATGATTCGTCCATCTTTACCCACGAATTACAAGGCAATTAACTTATTTCATAAGTAAACATTTTTGAAACTTGTGTCAAAAGCTTTAAAGTATTGAAAAGATGAATTGAGTTGAATATTTGTACTCACGTTCTATCTCTCGATGTTTAATTATAAATCCACTCGACTCAAGAAGGATCTATGTCTTTTTGGAGAGTAATCAATAGAAAGCCGAAAACTGAACACATTCTTCAGAACGAGTTGTTGCTTTAGTTGTCTTTATACAGTGCCGTAATGAACCGACTTACCCGGGGCATGGCTCCGAGCAACTCTTATTTCAAAAATTAAGTTCATAATACGAGGGAACACTTCAAGTCGTGGAACACTCGAGACAAGTCACAAAATAGCATTCCCGGCACTAAGTTACCATCGACAATGAAAACCATTACATGAATAATAATGAAAGGTGTTATCAAACGATATTGCCGAGACTCACCCCGCAGGCAGAGAAGGCTAGATTCCTCGGGCTGTATTTCCACTTATTGTCAGCACACATTCTCGCAGCTGCCCAGACAAAACTTATAAATCTTCCTCAGGAGGCTGGCGTCGATGAAAAGTTGAATTCTTTCGGTCAAACTGTGAATACAGCTCCAGATACTGTCTGCGTTTTACAAATCGACCGTTTACCAACGATTGTTCGCAATAATGAAACGCTTACTGGCTTTGCGGTGAATGTTACAGAATACAGTTTTGGATTACGTCTTCTCCCAACTCCTAGGCTGTTTTCTTTATCTCCAGCGTCATCCTTATTTGGTATGTCGTGACACTTGTAAAGTGCTATGAAAAGCCTGCACATCAACGCTCTTCTTTGATACAAAACAAAAGTTTTATACGGTGTAGGAGTCACTTGAAAGAGCAAAAGGAAAGATATTGAAAAAGCATCACTAGTCATAACTAATAAAACTCAAGAAGTCACTGTTCAACTCAAACAGAATCAGAAATCGTTCTGAAGATGATGGAGGTAGTAAATAAGAGTTTGACAGAGTAGAAGTTTTTGGTATAAAGCTATGCTAGATATTTTTCCTGCATAATTCTAATTAACTATTTTGTTAACTAAACACGGTAGCCTGTCATTGCTGCTCTTGAATTGTAATAATTTTCTAGAAGTTCAAGCAGTTTAGGTCAAGAGGTTGCCCCAGAAGTTTATGATAAAAAAGCTCCAAATACCACAGCTTATATACACGAGTTTCACCATAGCTATTTCAACTCCTAGATTCAGATTCAGAACCGTGCTTTCTGGTGAGCTGTTTGCTAGCGAATTGTGGATGGAATCGATTGAGTCGTACAGAAAAGAAAAGTAAAGACTAAAGAAATGAACTCCAACTACGGTACAACTTAACTGCAAAAGAATTCTGAACTTCAAAATCTAGGACCCGATTTTTGACAAAAACCAATAGAGCTAGTCCAGCCATCAACACCATATGACAGATGCGATGATTTTGTATTCGTTTTTGGTTTCGTCCAAGGTGCGTTCTAAAGTCCGATAAGTCTCGCTATCTTCCTTTCTAAAAACAGAGGGCACGTAAATGAGAACAAACAGTTTTTAAACTTGAAATGTTGCTAATAGCTCAAAAGTTGCTAAGTAACTGCGATAAGCCTGAATTGTGAAGGCGTGATACACCAATTATACAGCTATCCGAATCTCACACGACGTGAACTGTTTTGCTCACACACAGAGCTCTGGAAATATTAATTTTAATTAAAATGTTTGACCTAATTACCAATTCTAGAGAGAACTAGCGTCTAAGGAGAATTCACCCTTAAGATTGACGTTTTAGACAGAAAAGAAAATGAAATTATACTTGTCATTCGACAAGACTAAAAAAATCCGTTGAGGGCAGAATACGTCTCAGAAACTGGAAAGTTCTTTTCCAAATAGTTCTTCAGTTGTTCCATACACTGTTCGTGTGAGTACACAAAAGTCGCACCAGTTAGCTTTGCTAGAAGCTAAGTCACTTCTGTGCAAACGGTGATCGGACACGAGATTCTGATGGGTCTATACTTTGGCAATATACTAATATAGAACTTGAAGTCAAAAGCCAAATCACTACTGGGAATTTTCGGTAGCGAATTGTTAATGAGTTTTGGCTTTGTCGAATTTAACTTGACTTTATTTTCTTAACCCCCAAAAATGGGAAGCTCCGCAAAACATTCAAACCAAGCGAGTCTTGCTCAGTCCACTGATAGTGTCAGTTTCGTATACGATAGAGTGGTCAGTACAACTTGAAGACTAAAGACATACAGAGGAAGGAATTGCTCTCTCCATGCACTCATCGGATTAATGATCATAAAT
>JANSTR010145832.1:0-11443 GCA_025434805.1 Antipathozoanthus remengesaui | reverse complement strand
ACAACCGAAACTTGTCAAGGAAAACTTGCCCGTCGTCTACACGAACAAGGAAACCTTGTCAACGGAAAATTGTAAAGAGAAACTTGTTGATCATCTACACGAGTAATAAAAAATTGACAAGTAACTTGTCAAGGAAAAATTGCTCGTGTAATTGGGGCTTAATGCATGTGCTACTCTGGTGCCGACGCTTATTAAAGCAATTAGTCTCATAACTGTCCAAAAAATCGTTTACTTCGTGGTTTGACAATACTTCAATGTTATACTGTAGTTCTAGTTTGTACTTTTGTTGCAGTTTGAATTAGTTTCAGTCAAGGGGGTATATTCTTCTGGTTTAGACAGTACATATGCAAGTTGAATCATTGAAGGCATTCTACAAACAGTTGAAATGCTAGCAGCTCTTACAATGGACTGCAGCTGCCGGAACAAACTGCCATAAAATTCAAATATAAATCTCCAACAACACTTGATCAAACTCCTAATAAATAGTTTTTTTAAAAAAAAAATATTGACTGTATCGCCAGCGAGTACTAGTAGGTAAAGGGTATATATAACAAAATCAACCAAGTGTTGACAAAACAATTTTTCATACCGTATAAGGTGAGAAGAAATCTGACGTTAGTTTCGAGCTTTAGCTAACCCTTCGTCGGAGCATGCACCTGATTTTATTTGATTATAAATACATGTAAGTAACACGACCGTATCTCTTTCTTTTCTTGATATATAAATCTAATACTAATAGCAAAAGACGAGGTTTCCTTCTCGTATTCAAGCTAAGATAAACCTTATCAGGCCGATTGTTAGTTTGGTGTTTGGCAACTTGTTTGTGTTCCCTTCTCTACCATGTTCTTGCTACAGCTGACGAGAAAAGTTTAGAATCCACCTTTTTTATCTACTTTTGATTAGAATGTTTTTGTTGAACTGTATTTATTTAGATAAGGGCGTAATTTTCACCCAAACCAATTGAACATTTTGACCAGAAAATGTTTTGTTTCTTGCAGGTTCAGTGAGAGGAATAAAGTTTCAGAGCCTTTTGACGATCTCTATAAGACGACAGTTGGTTAAATAAACAAACAACATTTTAGAATTCACATCATTATAATAGTTAATGCATAAAATTGTCCAGAGTTTTAGCCGTTGCATGTATTGAGTCCAAAACTGTTGGGATATAAATGTAACAATAGACTGTTTTAATGTTTAAGAGTGCGGTAACAGTAATATTGAATTAGAGTTTGAATATTTCGTAATAATAAATAACTGGGGTTAAAGTCGGCCGGCATTTTGCTTTCTTGCATAATGTAGAAAGTCCCATGTTGCTGAATCTTTCCTACATCTTATTATTACCAAGATAATACAATACGTTATTACATGGTTAATAACGAGCACACGTATACCTCAAGTGTTGGTTCGATATGAATTCAAACCCAAGGTCATCTGCATGTGAGACGGACGTTCTAACAGTGACACTATGTTTGTCATGTACAATTGTGATCCAAGAAAAATTATTCTTGCAAATGTGGATGCCATTATATTAAACACGTAATTGAAGAGCACGTAGGGAGTGCTGCTGACTTCCCAAATCTTTTGTTTGAAACTTCAGCCAGTCATTTGATTTGGGTGACTTTAAAAATATATGTTCTGTAAAACCCTTTTCTGTATGAAACATATTATGTGCCGATGTATCAAGCGATAAAAAGCACGAACAAAAAATATCCTACAATCAAAGCCATTGTCCGGTACAAAACGCCACCTGCAAATTGTGCTCTTTGCTGATCGACACCAGTTTACAACTACAATTCGCAATTTTGTGTTAATAATTAGCATTTTAGGAAAGTCCCAAATTTAAACATTTCTAGGGGAATCTGTACTCCGAGCCTACCCTGAATGTTTACTTTTTTATGTGTATATAGAAGTCCCATGCATTTATACTGTTTTATTATATTACATAGAGTTTTTATTGATAATATACATTGTAGCTTTTATACTAGTAGTGCTCAGGCTTCCCGTTGATAGCAGATTGCTTTTGAATCTGAAGGGATTACCCTGAGCCTTATAACTAAATAAAGGGTTATCTATCTATCTATCTATCTATCTATCTATCTATCTATCTATCTATCTATCTATCTATCCATCTATCTATCTATCTATCTATCTATCTATCTGTCTGTCTGTCTGTCTGTCTGTCTATCTATCTATCTATGTCTGTCTGTCTGTCTGTCTGTCTGTCTATCCGGCTAACTATCTGTCTGTCTGCCTGCCAGCTTGACCGTTCGTCCTCCCTCAGTCCATTCATCCATTCATCCATCCATCTATCTATCAATCTCTCTACCTATCTGTATGTCTGTCTGTCTGTTTGTCTGTCTCTGTCTGTCTCAGTCTCTCTCAGTATATATATATATACCTGTCTGTTTGTCCGTCCGTCCAACCGTCCATCGATCTGCATGTCTCTCTGTCATTGGTTCATCTATATAGTTCATTAATCTGTATATCCTGTAACAGTTAGCCACAATACGTCTCATCCAACATCATCTGTCAATCCATCTTTCTGTTTGTTTTCATAAATGTCTGCATCTCTTGTGTTAATCTTTCGTTCCTTGTGAAGTCTGGTTCGTTCCGTGGCTGGCTGTTGTCCGGTATATCTAGACTACTGTTGTCTGTTTGGCTTTGTCTTACTTACCTATAAGCCCAACAGTCTCGATCTCCTTAACTTTCCACCCGTCTCCTGATGGACCTACCAACACTAGTTATACGTCCAGATGTTGAAGAAGCACAAAATACAAGCCGCAGTTGATTACACACAGCGTTTTATTTTCGGGGACCTAAACACTCGGTCTAGTTACTAGTTAGACGAGTCCTAATTAGTAACTACACTGGGCAGACTGCACTGAACTTTTTCCTGAAAAACGTCTGCTGGAATTCACATGTTTTAGGCGGACACTACAGTATTTGGAGAAGGATTTAACAGTTGGTTAGTACCAACTGATGACCAATCATATGCAGGTGCCATGGTTGGGGAGTACAGTGGAGTGGACGTGTATGGAGGACGCTTGAAGTCATTTATCTTGCCACAAACATACATCATTACAGTGTGCGTGTGAAAGATTAGAACAATGAAATGCCAGATCCGATGGTATACCGGTACTTCATGCAGTTTGTCTTTATTGTGACAACTTCTTACCACCTGGTGCGGTGCCATGTGTAGACCATATGTTGGCCAGACGCACTGTTCATAACTCTTTACAATAAACGGCCATCACATCAAACATCCACGATAAATGGGGTGATGAAATATAAGAACGCTCCACTGGAATAAGTGCATTTAATACTGAAGTATTGGATTCATCCCCTCAGTATTAATAGCTTCATTTTCGTGATATGTTTGAGTGTATTGTCAGCAACCAGTGCCTTCCAGACGCCACATTTATTGGAAGTGAAGTGGGGTTTGCGATATAAAGTGGCTCGTTTTTAATAAGGTGCACGTGCATGCGGTGTAGCTTTAAGCCATTCGCCGCTGGAGATACGCGATGTCATACCATGTGAAACAAAAAGTATTTCCAAGTGCAACCCGCTGAATAGAAATATACTGTAATTTTCAGTGAGAAGAAGTTGGACAAGGTTAAACTGAGTATCAGAGTGGCAACGACTTTAACATCCAGTCAGTCTCAAACAAAATAGAATAAATCAATTTTTTTGCTTTATCCGAAAATGTTTCTGTTAGGCGTTAAACTGTTATTTAAAGCTTTAGATTCTTTTTCATTTAATATACTGCTGGTTTTGCATGTCCAGCCGCAAGATATTGCCGAGAATTTAACACATTTATAAAAAAATTATTTGTTAGAGTCACGATTTTTTCTCTGGGTCCCTAATCACCGCGACAAATTAATCTCCATCAGTCAGAATAGCTGATATATTGAACGGCACATTATCTGTTTATTAAAGATTTTTGCTATTGCAGCTGTATTCTCTAATATTTTGACACTGTCAGTTTATATTTGTGTTAATACCTCGAGCGCTCGTTATTTGCTAGAAGTTAAAAAAACATGCACAATTACTAGATTCTGTTCTGAACTGTTGGTAGTCAAATATGCATGATGGTGGAGGTTTCTCATCAGTATATGCATGTACATTAGTCATAAATGAGCAGAAATGAAAGAACTGTTTAGATAAAACAATGAATCGGCTGGATTACTTTGCTGTGATGCGCTTTTCACCACGTTTTCTCCGATCCACAGGCACAGCTTGCTCTATGCCGAATAAGGATTACCGATTAGTTTTTGCGATCTTCCTGGACGAATTTGCCTTTGAGTTTGAATCGCCAGTAATAGTTTGACTTCATGGTGTGGAACGACAGTAAGAAGACATGTTAACATGTTAAACAATATAAATACATGTTTGACACAAAGATTATCATTGCCTATGTCCACCAGAGCGAACAATAGCAAAGTCGAGTTTGATCAATGAGCTGTTGTATTGAAGTTGAATCAAAGACACAATGGCTGTGCTTATCCAAGCTTATCGCATGAATCGTTTCCTCACTTCGCTGTGCAAACGACTCATCAGGCTGGACAGCTGCGCAAAGCCTGTGCCAAACGAGAATTTAACTCGTTAAATTGACGTTTACTTGGTTTTGTTTTCAGTCGCTTTAGAAAAGCTTTCAGTAAACTGCTGAAATCACAAAAGGCGTGTGATTAAATAGTCGAATAATGCTAGAATTGGTGTAGACTTAGTGTCGGCAAGCTGAACAGTAGTGACAAACTTAACATCATACAAATTGTAGGTTGTTTTACAAATTGGCTGTCTACCCTTGTGATTCATGCTGTGTAATATTTTGACAAGATCTTTCTAAAGACGTTTTAAATGTTTCTTTTTGTTTAGACAGCAGTTTAAACTATTTTCAAAGTTTTTAGTCGTCGTTTAAGCCTAAAAGACATTTTTCTTAATAAGAAAATTTTAATGGAAAGATTTCTCCCTCCAACCCCTGTTGAGAAAATTCCCTAAAACCGTTTGTCGTCAGTGGAGTAGAAATTGAGTGGGCTATTTTTTTTTATTAGTACTGTAACTATCATCTTTCTTGTCGCTTCCTTGCTTTTCAATCGGTTCTATGCTTATCAACAGGCAAATTTGTAAATTGCCGCCACTCATATTCAGAATGATTTGAAAGATTGTATGATTCTTTTGATTCTAGAAGGCATACAGTCTTATTAGTCTCTACCAATTTAGCTAGCTAAACGACGGAAATTTTTTGAAGCCACATGAATTATTTCCCGACATCTGAAATGAGAGATTAGCGAGTTGTGTTCATTGGAGAGAGACACCCCCTCTCAATTCCTGACGCAATTTGTCCGACATTTTCCCTATTTTCTCTCGTTAGTGCGAATTAGAAAAGCAAAAAGACATATTGACTCAACAACTTCAATTTCCGCTCCATTCTCCAAGGTTTAGAATATTATTGAAAAACAGGATGTACAGAGTAATCTAGTTTTGTTCTTTAAAATTATATTCTTAGACTCTAATTAAAAATTTTCCCTGCGATTGATGCCATAGGAAGTGTTTTCGTTTATTTTTTCTTCGGTGTTAAGGGACTGTACGGTTTCCATAAAGTTTTCGTGCGTATTTTAAAGATATTCTAGTTTTATCGCTCTTGAAAACTTGAAATAACTCTTTGCTTCTCGGAGGTAAAGACTGCTTTTAAGAAGATCAAAAGATTGGCGGCTTTTTCGGCTTCGATAATTTATCACATTTTATTGTGCCGTCTACTTATATACGAAACTGAAATTGTCCGGATATCCTGCGTTTTTTAGAGAATTAGAACAGCTGCCTTTTATCCACGATGAACTTATTTTTGTTTTGAAAAGCCTGTAGTAATTATATGTAATATTTAATTTGTGTATTCTTCTCTACGTTAATAACTTTGTGTTTTATCTTGTCGCACCATTCCTAATTGAAAAGGAAACATACGCGTGTCGCCTTCCCGCAGAAGAAATGCTTGCAACAATTTTCAACGTTATTATTTTTGCCTTTTTCAAAATTTGGGGGGTAGACTATCAAACTCGGATATTATTGTTTCGACTCACAATTAAATTTGACCGAGAGATCAATACTTGGGTCATGTGACATCCATTGGTAGCAGACAGCTGCTTAAATGAAGAATGTTTTTGATGGGAAAATACACCTGCGTTTTTTTAGAATAAATACTTCATCAATAACTTTATGAAAGCGCATCACGGGCGCTCTGCATAAAGTACTTTGAGGCGGATATGTCCAACTCTAAACAAATAGGACTCGTTTTTCAATTTACTGCATAAACCAACCAAAACACAAGACCTCTGGGAGGAGCTGTGTTTGTTTCTTCTCAACTTGATGCAAAAGCCTTTTTTTCCTTTTATATTCTAATTTCTATGCGGAATTCTGCTTTCTTGTAGTTTTAATGATGTTTGTTGTCGAGATTAAAACAACGGTTCTGTCAAATAGAAAGAACTAAACAGATATCAAAATTATAAACCTCCGGAAGGCTTTCTTATTGAGATGAGTATGGCACGTGCGACAAATGACAGCATTTTCCCAAAAAACTCGTAAACAATCGGGCAGATGTTTGTAGCATAATCATTCACTTGATCCGCAGAATTGATGGCTGTTGTGTATTTCAAAATTTGAAAGGAAAGACAAAGAGAAAGTTTGAGTGATGACTAAACTCGGAAGCGACAATGTACTGTGACTTTTTTTTCGTTCGAGAAAAAGAACAATATCCCCGAGCTTTACGCATGTTAATTTTAACTCAAATAGACAAGTTTAATTTCTGCCAAAAATTTAAACTGTTTTATCAGCTGGTTGGCTAACTAGCACGAAATCCAAAGGTCTAAATATTGGTGAAATGAGATAAAGTCGCCAAAAGGCAAAGCTTTTATACAAATTTAGTGCTTACCTATACACGACAGTACAGGTGCATCGTACGGCTTAGCATAACAATGACCGAGATATAAATGTGAAAACAAAAATTGATAGCGGGAAATATTTCATAATTAATTGGAGTAGGCCAGCGGAAACTAGACCCTAGAAACAAATTTGCTCATTCTTCGAAGCTTTACTCAGTGTAAGCAGGTAAGTTTCATTCTTGCGACTAAATTCGTTCCTTGCTAGTTTGAGAAGATGATGGAACGGTCAGGTTAAAGCAAGCGAGTGGAAAAGAAACGCGGAAAAGATTCAGTCTGGACGTCACAAGCTTAAGGGCATGGGATCGAGGCTGGTCGAAGACTTTCATACTATGGAATTGTCACAGTCGGCCGAACACAACGCTGTTCGTGAAACTTTCGCCGGCTAAGACTGGCGAATAGTACACAGTCTGAACTACCCACAGATATTCGACTTAAACGGAGTAATGTTATGGAGTTATTGACCGGAAATTGGGGCTGAAGGGAGGCCTGGTTTGGTATGGATCAATTCAATTTCGCTCTCGGAGATGTGGTTCTGGCAGAATGGGAAGACAAATTGTTCTACGCGAAAATTCAGAAAATCGACAGCCACGACCACAAATGTATTCTTATTTTCGACGATGACTCAGTCGAAGAATGCCCGTTTTCCCGGATTCACAGTGGTTCGTCTTTAATTTATAAAGTTTTATTTCTTCATTCAATTCAGCTATTGCCAAAAGCAATAGAATAGTCTGGTTTTCAGTGCTAATTCGCGCACTTCTTTGCTTCTGTTCTTCCTTTCTCTGCCTCCTGACTATTAGTCAAGGAAGTTCCTTGAAGGGATCTTTGCCTCCAAGGCCAGTTCAAGAGAAATTAATTCACGCTTCACTACTCATCTAATACCGCTTTCTCCTTGCAGTGACAGAAACCACCGCAGAAATTGTTTGTATTATCTGCAAAGACGGATCTTCATCCCGACCTAATGAAATAGTATTATGTGACAAGTGTGGAATAGGTAAGTTACTATATTTTATTTTCCTATAATGCTAAAGGTGTTCTGAAACGGCTACAGCGAACAAATATTATCTATTCTTAATGCGGCCGTGTCCTATTTCCATGTGTTTGTGGATTGAATTTTAAAGAACCGGCCATCATAGACAAGAAGTTGAATTTGTGCCACCTGCTTCAAGCACTCTGTTGTTCGTTCGACTCGAAGACAGGTCTTTTATACGTGGATGCATACAAACTCGGTTATGGAAACATTTCAGTTGTGGTCATAAATATTCTCAGAACTCAGGTGATTTCACTTTCGGCGGTTGAAGAGGATCTATGTAAAATTATATACCATCAAGGAAAACAATTTGCTTCATTTAAATAAACGAAAATATGTGTTTATTTCAACTAATCACTCTTATGCCGTGATCTCTACCTACATATATGTACGCAACATCGCCACTACTCTCTTACTGTCGATGGTTTGAAGGTTCAGAACTTATCATAGATCACTTTTATATTATATCATCGCAACTGGAATCCGCAGGAAAAACTTGCTAGAATTTGTGATAGCAGTGCTGAATAGGAAGAAGATAAAATGATAAAACGCGAGCGGATATGATAAAAGAAGTGATACATGACATTATATTCTATATTCACGGGAATTCCCTATTTAAGCGAATATTGACTTTGTCTGAGCAAAAAGTTATGACAAAAGTTCGAAATTGGTTTCTATGGCTTAAGTTCTACTCCGCTGCGAGAATCCAGCTCTTAGCATCCGTTGCCGAGAAACGCGAACCCTTTGTAGGCAATTCGCTGTTAATGTTTTAACGAAAAACAAAAGAATTTCGAAAAGGTAATGTGTTAAGACGTACATTGGTGACGAAAGTCTTGCTTTGGGAAACTGGAGAACTGTGAAAAAGAAATTTCCGGCGAAATTCTTGTATTCGGCCTACATGCAGTAAGAGCAGTTTTGCAAAGAGACGATGATGGGTTACCAGTACACTTGAACATTAAGGTACGTCGAACATTTACGTTAATCTCAACTAGACTAAAAGTTTGGGACTTTCATTGTCGGCGTTTCGAGCTAATTGGCCCTGAACTGGCAGGCAGGAAATTAAACGGAGAATGTTTAGAGTTATATACTTTTTAATCGCGAGTTTCTTGATATTACTACCATTGATGGTTTCCGAGGCTGTACACACGTGGGAAAACGCAGTTGCAACTGATTACTATAAATCCGTTTCCCTAAGTTAGTTTCTAATTATTTCATGCGTGGAAATTGCATTGAATATATGAATGTCTTAGCTTTATTTGAAGTGGAGCCATTTCCCGGTTATTTGTTAATTTGTTTCACCAGCAAACAACTCACTGGATGACGGTACATGAACAATTACAGCTCAGTTATGGCAATCTTTAGACATTTCCGTGTGAGCTTTTTTGCCCTTAGCGCCCTGGAGGTAACTTGATTAGCTTTCCATTCGAACAGTAGGGGGAATGGACCCCAACAGAGTAAAAAATTATGTGTTTTCCCCACTAGAAAATGATAAACTATTGAGATAAAGAATAACACACAAACGAAAATTTACTAATTGTATATGAGTTGAGGATTGGTATGTACTGTTTCTGTAGCTTTCTATATCTCCTCGTTTTTTATCTTTACCTATCTTTTGCTTTTTATTTAATTAGATTATCTTTCCTGAGCTCTTACAACGCGACGGACTGAAATATATTTGGAAAAAATAGTAAACATGCTTTGGCATCTGTTGTTAGAAAAGATTCTAATTTCTTGGGTAGAGAGCGTCAGTTGTAAGGTTATGTTAAATAGCCGGCTTTTTTTCGTGATCTCCGCAACGTGCTCCATGCCCAGCGAGGGAAGATATGGGGGTGTTTTGCACCTGTAAAATTGAAGAAAGTGAACTCCATGGATTACGAGCAAAAGTGATATATTCACTTCCAATCAGGCTTGATTAAAATTTAACGAAATGTAAATTATTGAAGTTGAACAGGTGTGTGTTCAGTGTGCCAACTGTGACAGTATTATGTGAACTCAAGTGTAATTTATCTTCAGACCTGAAGTAACTTTTCTGTTTATAATCGTGTTGAGCAACTATGTCGAGGGATGGTCAAGGCACTCATTGGTTAGTCTGATATTTTTTCTTTTCATGTCTTGCTATACGCTCAACATATCGGTCATCCAGAAATTCTGATCCTGACCTAAGTGAATTAATGACGATTGATGATTGTTGATGAAATATCGGAGAGCTGCCCTTTTACTCAAAAAATTTTCAGTTAACTTAACGTTAGGTCTGCCGTAATAGAGTCTAGCTCTGCCAAGTTGAACCGTGTGGTGTCCAGATTGATATTTGACGATAAATGGTTACATATGGTATAATTTAATGAAAATGTGGTGGCAGTCGTGATTATTATGATAAGAGAACCGTCGAAACCACTGAAGGCGAGCACATGTCACTCATGGCATAGGATACTGTAGCTGGCTGTCGACCGTTAAACGTTAATCTTTCTATCAGTTTAACGTAATCCACCCCCTCCCCCTTTTAACTTTAAGCCTATTATATCTGAAAAATATGACTAAATCCTGTTTGATTTTCTAAATGAACTGTAAATTACTTTGAAAATAAGTGAATGGTTAACAGGCTTTGAATGCGATCAATCTTGCGTCCTTATGTATAACGCTTTGTAAATATCATCAAAACTAAATGACTCGCGTTGCCAGGTTGTATTTGTTTGAACACACCGCTCGCTCAGTTTCCCTCCCCTTAAATTGAGAAACAGTTTGATTATGTATGAACTCAGCTCTATCTGTTTATTGAATTGGCCCGTCTGTCTATGTGATATGGTTCATTTCTTAATCAATACAAAGTTCTGTAATATCTGGTAGCACTTGTCTTCAAGACGCTTGTCTGGAATTCTATTTAAAACAAGCTATAAAACTGTTGAAATCTTTCGTCTTGCAACAGACGGAGTAATATTTTATTGAGTATATTGTTGGCGGAACATAGCAAAAATGTTCCTAAGCAACTAACACTAGCAACTAACACCAGCTTGATTATCACAATTCACTCCACACTTTATGAAATTTTCTACTGTTTGTTTCCATGCTAATCGGTATTATCCAACATTCGTAGTCTATAAAAAAAACTCAGTCATGTTTAGGGATAATATGCATCTACCTCAGTAATTGGTTAAAAGACAGGAAACTGATATAGCCAGACTGACTCGAATTGGGATTCTCTCCATAACATATACTATTCCTTTTTTCTAAACTGCAGGGAATGATTTAGGGCTTTGTTAGAAAAAGTGTTTTCATTTAATCCAAGTAGGAAAGCCGTACTGCACAGTCTCTGCCCTTTCAGTCAGCGCAAAGGTCCTGAACGAATTACAAGGTTATTCAGAAAACGTATCTCAATTTCCCACGACCTGCTCCCAGCTGGCCTTGTAGCTCACTTGGTAGAGCAACGGTGATCTGTTCTGGAGGTCGTGGGTTCGAATCCCACCGGGGTCAGAGATTTTTTCTCTTTCTC
>JANSTR010145831.1:0-19158 GCA_025434805.1 Antipathozoanthus remengesaui | reverse complement strand
ATCTCAGACTGCACTCTTTGCAAATCAATTATATTGAACAAAACTGCATATGGCATCACAAACAATTCAGGTCACATATTTTGTCTGTGGACAAATATGTTAAAGAACAGGATGTCATAAAAGCCGATTTTTTTATTATGTTTTGAGACAGATGTTAACTACAAAAATATGCCGATAAAACAAGACGTGAAGGGATGCAATCAGAAAATCTCAGCAAATTTTATTAATTATCACTAGCTACTGCTGTTTATGTGGACCTGATAAGTTAGCAGTTGGCAGAGGAAGTGAGCGGACGGGTTTATATTTATGGGGTGACAGTTTGCCAGGCGGACAACCGTTGAGAACAGAACATTAGAAATTTCACCTGATATAACGTTATAGTGCCGAAGAAGATCGACACCCCCTTGCCAGTTCTCTTTCACCGCAATATGAACTTGCTCTCAAAATAAATTTGAAAGGAAACAAAGCAAAAACATTTGTGTGCTTTGGTATTTATCAGTTCGTTCAAAGATTCAATATCTAAATGGGGCTGTTTGCCGAATTCGTTTATTTATTCTGTAACTTCTCAAGTTTTATAAGTAATTGGGCTCGTGGTACCTATATCTAGCAACTCGTGGCCACAGAAGTGAAAAATTTCTTTAAAAGTCGTATTCCACCAATGCCGCGTAGCGTTGGGGCTTTTAGTTTAATTAAAGCTTTCAAAACTAAATAATGCGTTTAGTAGACGTTATACACAGGTGACGTACAACGTCACGCTTGTCTGGCGTTTTTACATTATTTATAAGTTTCTGCCAAATTATAAATACCTCAGTTCGGGCACTCGGTTCCCACATGCACAACGATGAGCCTAGGCGCAATGCAGTCACAAACTTACCCTTACTTCGGGACTAACCTACCAACCAAAGAACCGACACTTAATCAACAACCGCCTCTGGATTACTCCTACTCCCCATGCAGAATGCAATCGCCAAGCTATTATAATCAGAACGCTCTACCAAATTTCATGTCCATCTCATCTCAAGCGAGTCACACTCAAGTCAATGGATACAACACGGAGGCACCCCCATTTCAGCAGCATTCACAGATTCCCAGCCAAAGCCCTGCTACGGCGAATGCATCCATTGATGCCCCTTATTTTTCAACTCAAGACCCAAACCAGAGTTGTTCCTTTCACCAGTACGCCTGGTTAAAAAGCACGGCACCCGAAAATTGGTGGCATAATGCATCGGCAGGTAACGAACTAAGATCTTGTCTTTCCGAACTTGCACTGCGCTCGTAAGATACGAGAAGCGTTGCCAGTGTTGTTACTGTGACGAAGAACGAAAAAGTGATTGCTGATGTAATAAACAAACATCAGACATTAAACAAGAATTAACCTAATTGTCTAAAATGTTGTAAATGTTTACTTCATGTTCTTGATAATTTTGAATACCCCGTCACATTTTTATTCGCCTGACCATCTTAAACGGTCCATCAAATTGCATTTAAGGTGTGATCACTATTAGAAAGTCTTTAAGCTTGATTTAGAATAAACGATCTCAAAAACCTGTCTTGTGCAATGGCTCATGTGAGATCTTGTTTTTAGGAAATACTACATGGAGTAGCAGGGGAACGGAAGGAAAGCGCAAGCGAACCGCGTACACAAGAAAACAGCTTCTTGAACTGGAGAAAGAGTTCCACTTCAATCACTTCCTAACGAAAGAAAGGAGATCTGAAATGGCTGGTCAACTCAACCTCACAGAGAGACAAGTCAAAATATGGTTTCAGAATCGACGAATGAAGTGGAAAAAATGCAATGCTCAAGCTTTGTCAAAATCTCCCAAGTCTTCATCCGGCTCACAAAACGTGATTCCAACTTCAATTCAACAGGATTTGCACGTGAGTCAAACTTCTCCCCCACAACTGAGCACGGCTCCCTTGAACACTTCAACCCAAATATCAAGTTCACAGATTCAGAACTGCCTGAGCTTCAGAAACCATCAGAGTTAGAAACCAACATGAACACATTTTCATGATTCTGGTATAATATTATACTTGCTAAAGACACAGCAAGAGTGAAGCACTTGTGCTCACTCGAAACACAACAAATGAGAAGAGTTTATCCAATTTTTATTGTAAATTTCGGCTTTTAAGTAGACTAGAGAATTTTCATTAGAAATACCTACAATATTGTGTATAATAGAATATATGCTAGAGGATACTAAAAGACGAACGTCTCTTTTTTGTGGAGAATTCGCGGTGGTCTTGAATGAGCCACAGATAGAATGATAGTGAGTGTACAGGGCTGTAAATACGATTGAATAAATTTTGTGACACATACCGACTTCCAGTATGAAATAATTCTATTATGCCTGACGATTGCGCTATCAATGTGTTGGTATCAGGTCAGATTTGAAGCTCTGTAATTATTCACTGGAAAGCGGGTATTCGATTACGCCGCAGTAGTATTTATTCTTTAACTCTAATGGTGTAAAAGCTGTGAGAATAGAGTTCGTGAACTGGTCTTAAGCTCCTGATCGATTCGCTTTTTAACGCGCTTTATTTTCTGCTACTTTTATGACTGCTTACTTCTGCATTTGAAACGAAAGAAATGATTTGTCAATATTTACTAAACCATTGTAAATGGAAGTGAAATTATTCCAGAATTTGTGTATAGTGATAAAGTACAAGCAAGTTACTTTGTGTTACTAAACAAACTAATATTGATTCGTATTTTTCAAATCTTTGCAAAGGCGACCTCAAGCAAAAAACAGTTATTCCAGTTTGTGGATTCGGAGAAAATTTGGAAATTATAGATATTTAATCAGCGCTCCTCCTTCTTTTATAGTCGGAGACACATGATATTTATTTAACTTTTGTGAACAAGACTTTAACAAGTAAATAACATAATGTAGAGCAAATACATTTCTGAGTTTGTTGCCAAAGTCCTCAGGGCTGAAGCAAAATCAAGATGAAAATCAATTCGACACTGTTTAATCAGTAGTTGAGATGAAAGTTCGTGCGAAACAAAAGTTCAAATTTATCCCACTTACGCTTTTCAAAATAGTGTAAAATGGAGGTGTCAAAATGGTGCAAATGCGAGACAACTTAACAATAGGTGAGAAAATAACAGATAATAAAACAAAAGCAAAAGCTAAGGAACACAAGTAGAACGAGATTTTGACGTACACTTGGCACTGTCAATCAACAATATATTCACTCACAATTATCGGTTTAAAGGTTCTGGTTGAAATCACACACACTACATGCAAATCGCAAACTCTTGCGATGTTCGCGAATGTGCCGAACGAATCTTAGATTTGGAGGAATAAACCGCAAGAGAGGTATTTGCGAGTACAATTTTTGAATCGCAAAAGTTAGTCACCATCTGCTTCTCGCCGCATCACCTAGTCATTGAACTCATATAGCTCTTATCGCATCTAAAAAAGAATAGGTTTCACTTTATTTTTCCCTTTCCGAAAATGTTAAAAGCAGGTTCAAAGCCAAAAACATATAATTGTCTTTTTTAGAATGATAAACCGGCATACACAATACGTACTGAATTCCACATGGAGCTCAACTATCGTCAGAGCTATATTTAGTCACAGAAATTACAAATATTAGAATTATAATGAAACAACTTGAAGCGTTTTGAAAAAGTCTTGAACTCTTGAAGTAATTTTGATCAGATGAAAAAGAAAGAATGGAGAATAATCAGTGCTCTAAAGAATAGCAGTTAATGACGATTGAAACACTACTAAGGACATTTAAATATCACCTGCACCGCTTCATCCCCTGCATTTTTATAAGAAATCAATGTCGACGTTTGTTTTGTCATTTTAGAGTTAAACAAACGATTCCCTATAGAAGTTTGTACTCCACAGGAAGCCATTTTCGTCTTGGTTTCGTGTTGGTTTAAACTTCCTTTTCTAAGTCTCTGAAACAGTATCCAATGTCACAAAAAAAACAAAATACAATTCTTCAATCAATGTTCGTAAGGAGAGCGAGTTGTGAAAAACTGACTGCACCGAGGAATGACAATAAATCAAACATTTAAATTAATTTTTTACCCCTGTCATTCCCAATTCTTTAGGTTCTGATTTCAAATTCTCACAAAATCAAAGGCCAGATACAATGTACTCAATCACAGAACCTACATTTTAGAAACGAGAGACATGTCCAGGCAGAATAATACTAGACGCCTCTAACTGGAAGTTAAACAAAATCGAAAAAAAGCGAATTGGGTGTGAAGTTTACAAGCAAAATGAAAATACCAAAAGGCAAATAGGTAAATGGCTGAAACCGTAAAAAGGTATTGAACAAAATATCGGCTGCTCCGTTTCGGTGTACAGAGTAAGACGGGAAGCGAAGCTCAACTACTGAGTATCATTTGCATATTGAAAATCAGGGTTGGTTTATGGTAGAAGTACATAATCGTTTTAGATTGCTGTTCAGTTTGACTCACGGAAAAGACTCGGAATGGAAACTAAAGGGATTCTATGACCATTGTCTGATAAACTTTTAGAGGTTTGGAGTGAAATATACTTTTGAATGAAGTTTCTGGACAAGACAATATGTTATTTCCTGTCACCGTCTGTACAATTGAAGGCCTTTGACTAAATTGTCTAAAAATCCTTTCATAGTTATATTTGACCCTACAATTAGCAAGAAAATGTGCGGTAACCAATGAGAAAGTGATAACGCAATGGGGCCGATAAGAAGAAAGGAGTGCATTATGCGCTAAGCAGGTTGACAGACGGGTCTGATATTGGAAACGGAACACAAGAGTAGATGCGGATAACATGCAACCTTTACATCGAAAGAGGAAAGATCTTGATGTTTAAAATTATACGTTTAGTTCCTTATCCTAAATTCCTTTACTCGAAAATAGTACTTTATACAAACAGCTAAAATGTAATGCTATCTCGGAAAAGGTCCATTATAAAGTGTCAAGAAGTCTAAAAACTCTTTGTTCGTAATAATATGTTTACCCTGTTGAAGCCATGTTTCTTTGTGTTTGATGGACAAAGCACAATGCTTGCTTCAACAAACAATAAAGAAACCACACCCCTACATCTTTCCTGATTGACTCCTTCAAACTGTCTCATTTGAACAGTTGTGTCTGATTCCTGAGTCTGATTCCTTGCATTCTGATCGATTAAATTTTCTCGAAGAGACTTACTGCCAAAGCTTCGCCAAATCTTGTATTTAAGAAACTTTTTAAAAAAGAGAAAAACGCGATAAAGATTTTCAACATGTTGTTTGTTTATAAAAACAAATGGATTGTTTCTTGCGCGGCCGTCAAAGCACTGAATAACGACAGGCATAGGCTCAATTTCGAACTACAAATCAGCCACCCGTACAATTATAATTTTATCTTTTGGAATTTACATTGCTGGGCGGAGAATGCAATTACACGGTTACACATCGATGGTATTTTGGTTAGAGGCAATCTGGCCAAATCTTAATAGACCGCGTATGTCAAGCAAGCTAACCGCACACTCATGTCGTACGTGGCCTTGTTAGCGATCACGTGAGAGTCACGATAAATCTTGCAATGTTCATATAATCATTTATTTATCTTTTTGAGAACTGAACTGTCTCAACAACTATTTAACATTGCCAGACTGTGATAAAACAAAACAAGTTCAATGCTATCTTGAGCTAACCTCCAATGCAGCGCCACATTATTGCCGCGGGTTTGAAGAAAACAAGGCGACTGCATTGGAGGCTAATCTTAAAAGCTTTCGTGACTTACTTGTAAGTTGGCAAAAAAGAAGAAGTGATACAAATGATAAAGATGGAAAGTTCAGAGAATTTCAGTGAAGCATGTGCGTGCACACTTGACATTGATTCTAGGTCTCGGGGTCGTTAATCATAGTATGTCTATGTTATAAACAGTCAAAGTTTATGCATCAATGATCAGGAGGATAAATACAAGCTTGGTGTATCTTTGAAATCCGAAACTAAGACTAAATAACAACTGGATATATTGTTATTGTTTGAAAATGTTGAAATGCTACGATTTAAACTGAAGCACTTTTGCCCAATCCGCATTAGTGATGTTAATCAACGTTATTCTCTGAATTAAACTAAATCAATACAAGGATTACAGCTCTCAAAGAGTGACTCTTCTTCTAAAAGAGTCAGTACGATTCCAAACGGTTCGAATAAACTAATAAATGCTGTTACATAAAAACAGTGCTTACTTTTTCCGCCTTTACTGTTTAACAGCTAACAGAACGATTATGTTATAAAGGAGATAACTGTTTACGGTTATACAATGCAATAAACTGTCTTTGTACGGGAAGAAAAAGAAAAAACAACCTCAGTCGGTAGTGAGAGTCATCGCAAGCTATTAAATATGTAAAGCCCTGGTAACTGAAGAACAAAGTTTGCGCTGGATTTACTAACCGTTACAGAAACTAAACCAACTGACTCAGTGTAAAAACAAAGCAAAAGCCGTATTTCGTGCTGAAAAATGTTGGTATATCAAATCACACACGCCAACACGTGGCTGTTTTATTTTAATCGATAAGGAACATGTACGCAATATCAGTATGTTGAAGATGATGAAGCCATTTTCCTTCAGGCTAAATTCAGCGACAAAGAATAACAGGCCACAACAGTAACGTTCAGGTTAAATCAGCACTTGAGAAATGCCAAGAGACCACTCTACAAAGTAATATTGGATTAAGAGTCATTGTTAAGGCAAGCGTGCGTAAAGTATAGCTTCTTGGTGTGTGATGTTCCCAGCACACTTCTATTACTCGCACTTGCTAAGGCTTTGGTTGGGTTTCGAAATAATACTCGCACCAGGTTCGTGGTCATTTGAAATTTATATTACAATAGCTTGAAAATAGGTGTTCGTGTTAACATTTTGCATGACAGTTATGACTACACCCAGACACACTACGTCAGCAGTACAATATCAGTCAAGTCCCTAGCGATCACACAGCAACGATCCCTTAGCAACAGCAGATCGGACCACACGGGCACAGCAACAAAAGGCTTATAAATAAATCTAAAACCGAAACCGGTCGGACGAGAGCAAAAATAAACCGCGCGGCACATACCGAAACGTAATCATTTGAGTGTTTAAAGTTTAGTAATTACCAAAAAAGTCACGAAGTTCCCGTAATGCACGATCTTCGGAAAGTCTCCCTTACTCGAATAATAAACATGCGTTTGAAGGTTTAAACGGGATGCAGTGAATACTTCATGTGAGTGCTTGGAAAAACGACTTATCGGGGGCAGAAGTCTATAAAATGCTTGAATGAAGAAAGGCACGATGATACAGCACTCTTACACTATACAATACTGGTCCGATCCTCCTAATTTGTGTTTCCGATATAGTAGTACCCATGACGTATATTTATTTTCGGAAATCTTTTACACGCACACCAAACCAGGACAGTTTGTACATGTATGTTGCATGCAAGCATTTCTCTATCAATAGGTTTATCTTTATTTAGTTTTACGATGACCTTGTGAAGGTCAAATGATGTCAAGCTTTCTCGATATGTGTTTATTAACAATGGCATTGATAAGAGAACATGTTCACAATTCGATCGCAGCGGCATTATTTTGGGATAGCTTAAAAGTAGTTTTGACTTGAGAAGACGTGAACACTTTTGGAACTCAAAGGAATACGTGAAAAACTGCGGAAATGAGGATATTGTACACGGCAAGAGGATGTGCAGACTGATATGGTATAGCAAGTATTAAATCTGCGGTTAAAAAATATATGTGCTTCACGAATTTACTTTATAGGTCCTGAAAGCCGATAAATAATTTTCAATTGTCGTATCCTGACAATACGAGTGCAAAGGTGTTTCTAGAAAAGACACAACAAGTGTTATGCAACAACGATGTATCCAAAACAATTCATCAATAAAAATGAGTACACGAGATACTATAAACTTAACGCAGCCTATCTTGGAAACTTTATTCTAATGTGCTGATACAACACTACTTGCATGCAATCCAAATAAAATTGTATAATATTTGCGGAACAGTCCCAATAAAATGAATTACCATCGCACTTCAACATTCTCACGCAAAGCAAATAACTATTACCCATGCTGAGTCATGCTATACGACTATTTGAGTACTGTGTCTGCAACTGTTCGGGGATTCCCAAAAACATTATAACAAATATACCCGCGCCGCGCCATCTGTGTTCTGGAGACGGCTAATAATATGGCATGACAATCCTTAAGAACAGTCTTATACTGGATATAGATATAGACTATCACCTAATCGGCTATTGTGAGGTACAATAAGATATCAAGGTCAAAACAATAATGTACAATGATTATAAACAATAAAATAGTGCGGACGAGCCATAAGCCAATGTAACGATAAATACAAAAACACTAACAAACAAATTTCGGAGCGTTTAGCTACGTTGCCGCCTGCTACACCTGGTGATATGTTTCTAAATCGTCCTATACGGACTCAGCAGAAACGGTATGCATAGTGACTGCTTCTTACCAACTACCGATTGAGCACTGTCAGATTTAGCACTGTTCTTCAAGATTACCGAAAAAGAACAACTCATGATTGTAGGATCTGGTATATTTTACCACTCTAAGAACTGTGCTCCTTTTTTAGACCTGTTATAATATAGTTTTGATATAGTTCTGATTGGCTAAAAACAGTATAAGAATGTGTATCACACCCCTCTTTCTTCCTTAAGAATAAGCCGACATGAACTGGCATGGGTTTGCAAAATAACTACATATCGTTTACGCCATCTGGACTGGGTATTTTGACCTCTCTCAGACTTGTGGAGGCACAAAGCTGCAAAGTGCCTTGATAAACAACCAAAATAAAGTCCAACTGGTAAAGAGAAACTGCAACGACGTTTCTCGGAGTCTCTGTCTCTTCGTGTTTCTTTCTCCGTTTTAATAGACATGCTGGCAAAATGACCTTCAATTGGTAACACACGGCATATCACGACTGGTTCGGAAAATGGCTAGTTTGTTTGAATGATAAACTTGCGGTATCAGTCCTACGCTTTGTGAGACACCTGTCACTGAAGACATCCTAACTGAGCTAGCTAACGTACCAGTGTCTCTTTTTCTAAAAGCTAAGACATTTTAGTTCGAGATTTCCATGTTGTTCAGGGCGTGTCAAATGCTTCACAAAGTTTTTATAAGAACCATAATTTTAATTTTTCTCCCAGCATCTCGAAAATCACGCGGATGCATGCAATCACAAAACATATACGATGCACCAAATTGAAGAATGGCTGCTGCAGAAAGCAGCATACTGAATGGTAAATATACCCAACATTGGTATTTCTCATTAGTGCAAACACTGACTATTTCACAAGTGCAAACTCTATCTTCTAGAGTGTTTGGTAGTAACCATTGTTTGTCTTAAATACTTTTTATCATCTTGCAAAGCAACTTTTCATAAATTACATGAAGTTATGCCTAGTAAAATAGCACCTGTTCTTTTGTATAATCCACGTAGTTAGTAAGTCTTCAAAACGTAGGCTCAAGCAGTCTATACTACTCGTTTTTCATTTTGTTTTTCCCATAAAATTTCCACATATATACTACGTACAGCAGACATGCAAACGCCATACCTGTGCAGGTACGAACAATGTCCTGTATGGGATGGGCTAGCGGCGTCTCGTCCACGTACACCAGGAATTCATCGGTTAATGAACAAAACGTGAATCCCTCCTGAACGATGTGGGCTCGAAAATGGAACAAACCAGATCCTTTAAATTCAATAAAGCTGCTTTGCGATGGTTCAAGAATTGGGACTTGCAGATTTGTATTAGTGAGCGTACTTGTGTGTAGAATCTCAAAGTCTTCTCGCCGATTGAGTTCAGTCAAATAGTAAGGAAAAGCTAGTGCCTCTGCAGTACCTTCCTGCAAGACCTCAAATGTTGGTTTCAGAGTTTCACCGTACAACAGACGATACACCGTAGTAATACAATCTGAGTGCATTTCATTGGAGGACATCTCCATTTCCGCAGAGCATTCACATGACTTGCGATTGTCCTTGCCTTTGCACTGTTTATAACGAAGGTTTTTTCTTGTTATCTTGTATGAATCACGGTAAGGTGGTTTCTCGGGATGGGCATTGTAAATGTTACTGGTCATTGGAATTGCTATGCCGCGTGACGAAGGAGGCCGGTAGTTAATCGGGAGACGTAAACTCCTCGCGATTCCTTTCTTATCAGCTGCGTTACCGTTTATGAACTGACTTCTTGAGAACGATAAAGGGTATATGAACTTCAGTCTCTTGGTAGGTGGACATAAGCTGTGGACGGCAATACGAAGAGAAGTGCTGCTGCACAACAAAGAGACGTCCTGTAGGCTCACTGTAACAAACGACATCCCAGAGATAAGTGGTCTCTGCTTTAGAATTAAATGCAATGTATGGTTTAGTTCAGATAATGAGTAACGTGTTTCAGCAGTGAACAGTCGAGGATTTCCAAGAGAAGCTGTGAGAAGAGGCTTTGTAGTGAAGGTGTTGCTCTTTCTCGCAGCCTTCACAGAAAGGTGCAGCTCATCCAAAGAATCCAAATAATAGGAGAGTCTGCCGAGTTTATAGTCTCCCAACAAAGTGCTCTGACATTCATGTTCTTCCAACCACCAGATCTTGTCTGGAGGTGGAATGGTGATATTCTTGTTAGAATGAGTCCTGATCAGGCCCCATACACTTCTGTAATCTCCGGGTATTGAATAATAAAGTGAACCGAAGTCTATCACAGCTGTAGAAGCGTTGATTATGGATACTATTCTTCCCATGTTGGCTCCTATCTTCAATAACATTCCTTCATGGTAAGAAAAAAACATGAAGTCTCCAGTCGAGACCTCAACTTGGTTTGTCTTACCGCTTGCCGGGCTAACTTTAAGAAACTGCTCAGCTGAGACTCGAGTTACAGCGAATGGTCTAAAGTCGTAAATTGTCCACGAACCTTTCTCATAAATTACATTATCAGGCACTCTCCCTTTTCCAAGCGCTAAAGATTGACCAAAAGCCACTGTGGTATTGACACAATGTACTATTATAAAACACGTTCCATCTGCAACGACAACAGTTTTTCCGATATCGTTTCTTATCCACCCATCCTGGTCACTTTCATCTTTTAGGAGTGATAACGATACTTTCGTTGTACGATCTTGCCACTTGACTTCTAAATGAAAACTCGTCAAAGCCAGAGTTGTGTTGGATTTATCTGTTTGAAAAGGAACAGTTATTATGGCGTCTATTTGTTGTCCAAATACTATGTCTTTGTTTGGTACACTTACTGCTGTAATTACAGCCGTACCGCCGTATCTCGACTTTAGAGCCATTCCAATACTGGACAAGTTGAAAGTGTCTGTGCACGGGAGTGTATCCGTAAACAGAGAGTCGTTACAGTACGTGAAAAAGCGTACTCGTCGTTCTGTAATTAGCTGCAAAAGGAGCGGTCGTGAATATCGCAGAATACTTCCCTCAACAATCGTATGTGTATCGTAGACCACGCTTTTGAGAGTAAGAATGTTGTTCTTGCTCGCCAAACTCACCCCATAAATGACGCCCTGTTGGTCTGACCCAACCACTGACGAAGCAGTTGACAAACCAGGGGAGGATTTGAGCCTGCTAACTCGATGAGTTCCAGGTTTACCGTAGTAAACAGACCCAAGTTTAGTGGTAAATGTTATTGCTTCTCCAGTATGTGTAACACCAAAAGAAACGACAAAATCGTTCAAGGACAACTGCTGAATCTTGTGAAATGAGCCACCTCTATCTTCCGAGCACCATACCTGCATGCCACAAGACACTACGATCAGTATAACAATGGCTTCGATGATCAGTGACAAGCATCACATATTTTGCAGAAATTTTGATATCGTTATTAAATCCTGAGAATGACTTTATTTGAGATAATGCCCTTGTATGCAGAATTTGCCGAAGAGAATAATATAAACAGTGAAATGAAGTGCTTACTAATCATGTACGTTTACAAACGATTGTTCAATAACTGTCAGTCCTCCTTCTAAAATGTTCTACAATTGGTAGAGGATTTAATGGAGCCGAAACCAATTGTACAATTGCACATTCAACGACATGTATAGTTGTCTGTTTTGTACTGATTGTAATTTTTTTATATTTGACAGTAGAAACGTTCCATTTGGTATTGTTAGAGGAGAACTCTGATAGTAATAATATTACGGTAATAATAATTTTTCTTAAAGTTAGGCAATTCAATTTCACATTTGTGGTAATATAAGGTCATTTATAAAGAAGACACATTAACATTGCCATAGCATAAAATAAACGTTATAAATGATATTCATCTAAATATAGTACACAAATCGACAATGGTATAGATTAGTATAATAATAAGAATAATAAGGATAAGAATAAGAATAGAATAAGAAAACTCGTCATTTTTCTTTATACTGAACACTTTTCTTTTCTCACCCGGAGTGGATTTTAGCATAAAACCCCGCATATATAAGAACCTTCCAACTTAGCCTAAATAGGTTCTTGTGCAAATGGTATTTAGTGGTATTTTCAGTTAGCTTCTTAAATAGGTTTTTAATTTGATAGGGACACTAGCAATCAGTACAGCTAACTACTATAGGGCATACTGTGGCGGTTGCCGTGATAACTACTCCAGGGCATACTATGTGTTGCAGAGTGATAACTACTCCAGGGCATACTATGTGTTGCAGAGTGATAACTACTCCAGGGCATACTATGTGTTGCAGTGATAACTACTCCAGGGCATACTAACTATGTGTTGCAGTGATAACTACTCCAGGGCATACTAACTGTGTGTTGCAGTGATAACTACTCCAGGGCATACTAACTGTGTGCTACCGTGATAACTACTCCAGGGCATACTGTGTGTTGCCGTGATAACTACTCCAGGGCATATTGTGTGCTGCCGTGATAACTACTCCAGGGCATACTAACTGTGTGTTGCAGTGATAACTACTCCAGGGCATATTGTGTGTTTCAGTGATAACTACTCCAGGGCATACTGTGTGCTGCCGTGATATGGGATAGGTATATTGCTGTACTGCATGGTTATCATGGATCTGTATTCCTATAATATGATTGCATTGTGTAATCCAGTACTAGCTAAAGACATATATTTATGACATGGAATTTTGATTTTAGAGTTCATTTTTTGAATCTTATTGACTGAAAACCTAGACTATTTTCTTTTCAACTGTATATTCAGTTGTGCCTTCATATTTCTAAAATAAGAACTCCTCAGTATTGAAAATTCATGGCGAAATAGATCCTCAGGAAGTGGGAGTAAGTTTAATGAAACTTCATTAGCCTAACATGTTTTTATAGATTTTAGCTGGTTCTTATGCGCGCAGTGTTTTTGCTATATTACATGAATACACCAGGACACATTTCTCAGTGATGCTGCGCAAATTATTCGATGTTTATTTGGGACATTTAGTCAACACAAGACAAGTATTGTTTCAAAATAAATTACTTCATTTCATTTTGAATAATACAAGCTCGGTTTATATCCAAATTTTGTACAGACAGATAAAATATTGCAAATCTACATTTAATTACCTGTCAGAAAGTTGTGCACATAAATACATATCAGTGCCCGATATTTTGCGACCTATGCTTAGTTGACGATCTTGGTTTGTCCTCAGTGTCCTTAAATCACAACACAATGCAAACAAAAGGGAGGCTTTTCTTATTAAGTTAGTCAAAAAACAGACGTAAAGAAATTGACAGCTACGGAACCTCGACACTTTCCAGGATTCTCTTGATAATTAATCAGATTGTCATGCACAGTTGTCATCCTCTGATTTGTTATATGGAGATAAAGGTAAGGAGAGAGGAGAGTGGTTGCCCAAATCTCCCCCGGACATGGGCTTGTAGTTAAGCGAAGGTGTGCCCATTATCCACTCCCCCTCTTAACGCTATCAATGCTAAAAAATATTTAAAGTTACAGTTACACCAGTCGAACAGGCACAGCACTAACCAACTGTGCCTACGGCTGCATCTACTGACAAATGAACTATTTCACTTCTTTGTGATTAATTTAATGTACGTTGTAAGTATACAACAGTACTTGTGGAGATCGAAGACAGTGTAAAGGAACATATATTAGAAATGACATGACGGTCAGGACTTTGTTTCATGGGAGCTGTTAAGTTTCATGCCGGATACTCTCAAGAGTTTTTGAAAACGTTTAAAAGGAGCAGGCGTAGCGCAGTTGGTTAGCAAGCTGCCTACTATGCTAGAAGTCCCCAGTTCGATTCTCGGTGATCTCAACGTCTGTTTCAACTTTCCCCTGATCCGCGTAGCTGGAGCTTCAAATACCCGAAAAACGGAACATTGACATAGGGAGGGGGGTAAACGGCGCACCTTCGAGCTCTTTATACATGCGCCCTTGGTTCGGGACATTGGGCAACCATTCCCCGCGTTATCGAAGTAAAATAAATTGCCTTTAACTTTTTTTGCCTTTTTATAAGACGTCCCCTACTTAGGACCGTTGTCAACATGGCTACACTCTTTTTTTGTAACAACCTTTTTCATAAGAACGTCAGGCTAAAATCGGCCAAAATTTAAGAACATGCCAAGAACACACCCGAGGATGAGGAATGACCTAGAACTTTATTTTGTTATATTAGTACGGCACAGTGATGGAATCGGCAAACAGTCGATACTACAGTGCAATATCGTTTGCAACTACTGCTCTGCTCGGTTTTGTTTACTATTTAATATTTGATTTCTTTGTAGCGTTATGCTTCCGGAACGTTTGCGCTTGAGAAAAAAGAAAATACGTACATAGTACACCAAATACGTATAATTATATTAAGAACATTTTATGAATAATTGAGGCTAAAATCTCCAATTTATTTAAGAACATTCAGCCTCAGCCCGAGAATAAGACGTTCTTATAAAAAAGAGTGTAACGCTATTGTTGGCGTCGAATTTCTATTGTCATTATTATTGTTGCGTTTGTCGTTAATCACTCATGGTTACGGCCGAGTATAACTGAGAAATAAAGTATAATGTATAAAAGCCAAGCGCGTTTGACTGAATACCTTTAAATAACTAGGTATTCCAGGTATTGGTCAGTTCTTGTGAAGAAAACAGGGCGATGGAATCATTAAAAAGGTAACAACTGATTTCTCTTATTGCGTTTTATGGACCATTCTGTGACCAGCATCGTCATTGATAAGGATTCTAAAAAATCGAAATTTAATAACAGGAAACACTACTTTAGTTTTCAAAGAATTAACGTCAAAGAACACTTGAATTTGCTGAAAGTGGCTTAATCCCACTCGTGTTTCTATGACCACGTCTTTCGTGAAATCCACAAGTCGTTTCTCTAGTACTGAGGTGACTCCTATGCAATGACGAAACTTTCTATATTAGACGGTTGCAATGTCATTGTTCGAATGGAATTATGAAAAAATGATAATAACTAAAATACACACAATAATCTGGCAATTCCAATGTATGTTTATCTATTTTGAATTTCGATTTCTACTGGCTAGCAAATTTTTTGCTATTTTTAACATTTATTTTAATTACTTTAACCACAACGGTTTATTTATTTTTAGTTTATTATATTATCTTATAAAGCATATAATTAGTGACCCCCGAAGACCTATTGTGGCAATAATTACAATATGAGCGTTTCCGATTGAGAGATCGTGTGTGTCTTGTGGTACAACACTGACCGATAAACCGAGAGCGTTTGTTGTCGTTGGTGCTGTTCACTGAATGTTACAAGGGTTCGTCCTCTAGCATTATACAAAGAGACCTACAAAATCAGAAACAATTGCAAACTAAAATGTCGAACTACAGGCACCAGCCAACATAATAATTAAAGTAGTATAGTGTTAATAAATACAACAATTCATTTAAGAAGGGCTGCATACTCTACCTGATTACCAAACACGTATATGTGGTTAGTGTAGATGTCGAGTTGCAAACCCGTTAGCCCTGCTCCTGTTGGAAACTTGTACATTGGATACAACAGTCGATTCAGTCCATGTTCCAACACAGCAAACAAATTTCTTGACTGACAGAATAACAAGAAGATAACTTTGATTAAAGATATAAACAATAAAGTGACTTCTTAATCAAGATATTCTTTTACGTTACAATAAATTTCTGAATTGGGCAACTTGATAACCTGTCTAAAACTAAATCATGGTAGACTACTGTAGTTCATACGTCAGTCAGCGAGTAAACTAAAATGAAATTATAGGACAAATCAAGTAAGAGCTGGTATTGCCGTGAGGGTTACAAGTTTTTGCTGACGTTTCGGGCACTCAAAGGTAGCCCTTCGGCAGAGAAACATCAGTTAATACGTTTCACCCTTACGGCGAAATACACGACGTATGAACTTTATTTGATCTGTCTAATTAGTTGTCTCTAAAACATGGTCTGATTACCCCTTTTTCCCTCTAAGCCGCAAATGTAACAATTCACATAGTGTACGTCTTCTGTCTACTGAACCCGGCTAAGATATCCTAGCGATTGTTTGTTCATCATGATCAAGTTCACATTTTTTTGCTGCCAGTTTTGCTGGTGGGGAAAGTAAGAATAAACGAAGCATAAAAAAAACCTTTCACCTTAACATTTATGGCTTTACTGTTTCATCGCCAAAACATCACATATAGGATGATGTGTTAAAGGGTTTCGAATTTACAAGAAACTAAAATAAATGATCTGAAGCTAGGACAAAGAATCGAGATCGTTATATGTTAGGCATCAAGTAAAGGAAAGGAGTAATTCACCCGTGGAATTTACACAGTTTTCGTCCGTTTTCGTGCATAGTTCTGTCGTGAAGAGAATGAAGGCAGTGTACTAAGCCTTAACGCATCGTAAATATAAAAAGTCTGTAACCTGACGGAACCACTCATATTTTTTGCAAACTGCATATATGATATTATTATTGACCACTTGCTTCCGGGGTATTAATCAAGTCAGTATATGTACAAACATATTTATAGTCAATTGTAAATAGCGTTAAGCTGAAGACACGACAGCGCTAAACAGTTAATCCGTATGTAAGAGAGGGGGTATTTGGGTATTTGGGTATTTGTACAGCACTGTAACTTTAACCATAAACCACCGTATATCTGTTTAATCCATATGTTTCTATAAATGGTCCACCTTCACGGGCTTTTTCAGTTCCAGTAGAATTAGAAGTCACTCAAAACTAGACAAAAGTCTTATTTTCAGCTGGCTTTCTGGTGCAGTCAACTGTTTCTCATTTGACTCAATGGCATGAATGCAGCTGATGGCCGAAGAAGTAGCGTTTTGAGTAAATTTCAGTATATGACTGGACCCATTTCCTGCTAACGCGTTAGATATGTTTCGATGAAATCCAAAGTACTGCTGCTAACACGTTTCTGGACAACAACTGAACTCAGCACTTCTCAAACGAGTAGTGAAGCGAAACGCAGTAAAAATGTGCCCAGCCCACCTCTCTTACGTCCTCCATCAGCAACAGAAGTGCTTGTCGCTGGATGTCGTCAGCCATTCCGTGCACCACAATCTTTTCGAAGCCGCTTGCGTAGATCTGTTCAAGTTTAAATTCGTTCCAGTTTTCGAATGGTCGAGTACTCGTAAAAACTATACTTTCCAAAATGTGTGAATCCGCATCACGAAGACGGAAAACCAGATAGACAGTCGAGTTTCTTGTCTCTTGACCATCAAAGCAATTTTGGATAAAATGAAGTCTTACATCTTCTTGTTTGAGAGTGCCCTTCCTGAAGAGTATGTCAATAGAAGTATGAATTGAAGAAACCAAGTAGAACCTCACCTAAAAGAGAAACAAATTGTACGGATTGCCATAAGTTGGATGGAACAGTATCGCGCAATCTCTCCATGAACTGAAATGAGTTTCTAATCTAGCCCGAGTCTTTAAGACCACACTATCACCAAGTTATTATAGATTTAGATCGAATCATTAACAAAGGAGAGCTGTCATAAACTATATTGCACAAACTTTATATTGGAAAAGAGAAGTTTCTTTCCTGTCTTTTATGCTTTTTCGAGAATCAATTTGTCTTTGACTTGAGGAGAAGGCTTTAAAATTTGATTATCTCACCACACTATTCGTCCATTCGAACGCCAATATTATTTTATGGACCCTTACTTCTTGAATTAAATGGGACTTTTACAAAGTGTATTTCTTTATCAAAGAAAACAGCTGAAAATGATTGTGGGTATTTAAGGTCAAGTTATTTTCAAAATAATGATTCCTTTTATAGGTTAGTCTGCATTTGTGTGCTGTATCAGTTGGGAAAGTTAGCAACTCCGAATTAAAACAACTAACAACATTTTAAATGGCAACACTTGATACTCAAGGAATCATTAATTATACCACCAGAATAGTTGTCCAATATCCGGAAGAGCAATGTTTCTGGCCAATGAACGATCAGAATCATACTTGGTTGATCATCATTCATTATCAGTAATACCGCGTGGGAAAACTAAAGATTTGCTAATTTGGTTTTCTTTATTGTACTGACAGTATGTTAAGGGCCAGTTTCGATTCAGAAATGTTTGTTAGCACTGTATTATTACACAATGACAGTAAATGTGATAGTTTTTATATTAAATTGACTCGTACAAAATTGTCTGTAAACTTACAGTCTAAAAAGTAAAGGGCTGATAAACTGACTATGATACGATTGTTAACTGAAGTATATTATTTTTTCACTGCCTTAACACTGAGCACGATAGTAACAATACATAGCGCAACTCACCTTTGAATTTGCAGCTGTTTTTTCTTTGGCTACTTTAGCAATGTCCTCAGACCTCACGACGCCTTTTGGCGTCAAGATAAGAATGTGGTTGTCAGAAACTAAAAAGTCCCAAACAGTTGTTGTTGCACAAGAGGAAAATGTGGTCTCCTTGCATATGGAATACTCGTCTGGGCTGGCGACGGACCGGTAAAGCAGATCAAACCACTTGGTTGTTCCTGATGCAAAAGCCGCATTTGTTATACCAAGGTAACACCCTGTGAAATAACACAAATATCACTTTTAACTATCGTATTTCTCTCTTTTCTTGTACTGATAAATCAGTAATATCATAATATTTGCTTGTATAAAATGTTGAATAATTATAGGCTAAAAGTTGAAAGTTTGTTAAAAATTACTAAAGCGTTTTCGACCATGCGGTCATCTTCACTACTGAAGATAACCG
>JANSTR010145820.1:0-11444 GCA_025434805.1 Antipathozoanthus remengesaui | reverse complement strand
CTGGCCTGCATAAATCAGAATAATTTCAACACGTTTGGTAGCGAATCAGCGAGCTTGTAAGAATGAGAGTCATGCGAAGCATCCACAGCTCTTAACAGTCCCAGATCGGCAACACAAACATTATAAAAGAGTACGAGATAATAGTGTTTTGATTTCCTTTAATACTATATCAGAATTCTTCGTATTACTCTACTGAGCATAACGGCCGCAATTTTATTGTATTCAATGGGATGGCCTGGGCCGCTTGTGCTAAGGTCTCCTCTATTGGGATTTCCGCTTCCAAGAATCGGAGTGCTACGCTTGTTTGTATCTGTCAAATTACAAAATTCACAAACATATCCTTGTTCGAGAGAAAGTTATGCAGCACTGCCTCCACAAGAAGACAAATAGACATATACGAGACAAGTAAGTGCAACAAAAACGTTTGAAATGTCTTTATTTCAGTAACATATTGTTCGAAAGATAATCTCCCATACAAACTCTCTAATATTCGACTTATCACTTATTATGGTGTTACGTATCAATAGAGTAATCATTAGCGTGGGTGACCTAACAACTGTCGTTGTTAAAATTCGCTAAGAACTAAGCTTAAGTTTTGATCGCAAATAGCAGCGGATAATTTTAAATTTTCGCGAGTTCATTCACTTCATACTTGCGAATTTTCGTTTGGGTTGTTTATAAACAAGTCAAACAAAATAACTCGAATTCTGTTCTGATATTTTGAATTGAACTTCAGTGACCTACCAATTATTCTATTTCGACAAAAATAGTTCTTTTGGACCTACAAATACAAGATAAGACAAAAACTCAGGCACATGATCTTACCTTCAATAGATTAAAGCCTTTGCGAACATGTGCAGGATCTAGAAATAATACTTCTCTGTTTCACCCGACAAAAAATCGAGGCACCGCAAGATTATTCTTCACACAGCCCTTCGGATAAATGTTGATGTGTCCAGAAGTAAATTTATTTCATCAATTTAAAACAACAAGTGAACAACATATTTCAAAGATTAGATTTTGTGGCCGCCATCCTGGATTGAAGGTGAATGACAAGTGACAGAGCTTTGCGCTCTGATTGGCTTCGGCGTTTCCTGGCTGAATCAGGAAAATAAAAAAAGTGCCGAATTTATACCTCATGCGCACACTACGCATGAGCATGAGTAATTAACTTATACACAACAAAATGAGGTATTAATATCAAGAAAAGATCAAAGCTACATGACAGGCAACCCAGTACAGTGTAGGCTTCTTGAGCTTCTTGTTTCTCGTTCAGTTGGAAATAATTTCACTCGCGTGTTTTCTAAAGTTCTCAAGTTGCATTCGCCCTCTTCCAAACTGAACTCGGAAAATACATATTACATGCACTAACACTGCATAATTCAAGATTGCGTAACCCATAACAGTGCGGCAACTGGCAAGTGCGCGAAAAGCACTACCGTATTTCCTCGAATAAACGCCGCAGCGTTTGTTAAATTTTTCATGATTTGTTTGCGGCATTTATTCGAGGGCGGCGTTTATTTAATTTAGTTTCTTAAAGTAGAAAAATGATAGTTCTTTGTCTTACTGTACCGATCAAGCTTTACAATTTTCAAACTATATATGAAAGCAAGTATATAAAGCTGTTTAAGACAAACGAACTACGACAATCTTGTCATTTGTACTCATTCATGGGCGCGCAGCGCGAAATGAAGGAGTGTTATGAGTATGCTGTTAGCCGTTAGCACATTTTAGCTGCAGTGCATCATGGGAGTGGGTTTGCATCTTCGAGTCGCTTTTCCAGCGTTTTTTTCATCAACTTCCATTGCTGCAAGATTCATATCAGAATTACAATTGGTTCTGTATGGTACAGAGCTCAACTATAGTATTAATTCTACGACAAAATATTGACAACAGTAAACTGCAATTTTACCGAGAGCAACTACATGCGGACGTGGTGAGTTGTTGACTACATGACTCAACTTCATGCAAGTTTGTAGATCAACTAAAGAGTACCGAGAAGTGGAGATATTACAATGCATTTTGCAGGAATGAAACATTACATATGAGTTTTGAGCGGCAGGATTCTCAGTTTGGTCGCCGCTTCGAGTCACAGAAAATTCAAGAGCGATTACGAAGGCAAAAAAAAAAAAAAACAACCACAAGGCGCAATTGAACATGGTGCACGTGTTGGATGTCGCTGCTTCGACGCAAATCCATTTTGATTTTCAAATTCGCTAGCAGTCGATATATATTGAGATCGAGTGCAAGTTTACAAGTTTATTAGCTGTTGCCCACAGAAATATGAGTGGAGATATTTGTCACAACGTCAGAAAGTTCTGATGCACCTTGCAGGAATGAAATGGAATTAGACATTACTGATCTGAGTTTTGAGCGACAAGATTCACAGTTTGGTCACGAACCACAGCAAATTTAATGTCGATTACAAACATGGACAGTTGTTGGACTGAACACCGAACTCGGATACCTGCTTCGACGAAAATCGGTTTGGATTTTCAATTTCGCTGGCGGAGTAGCGGCCGATCGATCCATTAGAGTCCTATTTTGTCGCTTTCCCAGTCCTTCTTTCATTACTGCAGCAACAGAAGACCCAGACACTCAGTCAGAATGTGATGATGTCAGTATCAGCGAGGGCTCGGAAAGTAAAGATTAACTACTACTGGAATTCGGGGAGCAAGCTACTCAGACAAAAATGAAGAGTTGCGTGAAGGAGGCAGGGCAAACCGTTCAGGCAGAAAAGTAGGCAACTGGAGGTTGTGTTAGCTAATAGATGCGTCCGAGTGAAGGACCACGGGATCGTTTCACAATCTAGCCACAAACCATGTTTGACAGGAGGAAGGGGTGGGTCACTATACATTTTATTGCTTCCCAGGGGAGGGTCTAGTCTACAGTCATGCTCATAGGAATTCCTCCGCCCCCCCCCCCCCTCAAAAAAATGAATGCTCCCTTAGTGCATGTCTAGAAGTGGCAACTTTATAAGAAAGTTCTCGTTCCTTTACCTTATAAATGACAAGATAACGCGATGATTGAACTCGTATTCACTATTAATGAACATTAACAATTGATTTTGATCTCCAATAAAGAACTTGTGAATAGTTCCGAGATGAGAACCGGCTCCAAGCCTTGTTTGTATTTGTTTGCATGCGTCGATAGTAACCGCCACTTTATGTACCTGCACTCGGCAAACGAAAAGAAAAACATAATAAATTTAAACCAAAACTTCGAAAATCGAAAGCGAATATTATTTGTTCATCTACTCCTCACAAAAAAAATGTTAACTTTAACGTTAATTATCGCTTGTCTGGAGAAATGACAACAAATCAGTTTCAATACTATTTGCTCTACAAGGACCGCGGAGCAGGGAGGGGGGGACTAGTGCCCCCCAATAATTTTGTCGCATGTCCCCTTAAAAAGTCCTTATTAAATTTTAAGAGAAAAAGAAACCACTTGTTTTGTTTGTGGTTTTGTTTTACGCTTTTTATAAGGCTCAATAAAACCTGACTGAAAACCTAACCTCACTTGACTGCCGATTCATCATGACGGAACTATGTCAGCTTCTGATCTTCACCTTATATAAATTCATGACCATTTTGTTAAAATTATCAATTTTAAATGCATTTTTAGCGATTCTACAAGCTCAAATTTTTTTCCTGGGAAACATACCCCGGACCTCCCTAGGTATTCGCGCCTGGGGCGCTCGTGGTAGAGCCCACCCAGTCTAAAACGTGACCCGCGGTCCCTGCCCTATCCGTCGCAAGTTACCTTCGCTTTGCTATTTGAGCATCAACACAAAAAAACATTTTGATTGCAACTTGACAAAAATTGCACAGAAGTAACGATAAAGTTTCTTTTTAGTAAAAATGCAGTATACGATCTTTCCCTAAATAAAGTTGGTTCCTACACAACAATCACCCCCCTCGCGCGCGCGGGTACTCCTACATCGACCGGACGGGGATGGTCGGCGAAAAATCGTCGCCTGTGGAGCTTGAAAGTCATGAATTTTGATAATTTGGCATCAGTTCGAGCTTGTACATGCCCTTAATTTGGAGATTATTAAAATCGCTTTGCAAACACTGCAAACAGCTTTGCGAGATGGGGCACTAAAACAAACACTGCAAACAGCTTTATGAGATGGGGTACTAAAACAAACACTGCAAACAGCTTTGCGAGATGGGGTACTAACACAAACACTGCAAACAGCTTTGTGAGATGAGGTACTAAAACAAACACTGCAAACAGCTTTGCGAGATGGGGTACTAAAACAAACACTGTAAACAGCTTTGTGAGATGGGGCACTAAGACAAACACTGCAAACAGCTTTGTGAGATGGGGTACTAAAACAAACACTGCAAACAGCTTTGCGAGATGGGGTACTAAAACAAACACTGCAAACAGCTTTGTGAGATGGGCTACTAAAACAAACACTGCAAACAGCTTTGCGAGATGGGATACTAAAACAAACAAAAATGTTGTCATTTAGGGGTTAATATAAACTTCGACCACGCCCAATTTTGCATCTTTTATGTTTAGGGCCAAATATAGAAAGTGTATAGGCAAATATATCTTTTGCGGAAAATATATGAGTACCTCTCTCCGGGGCAATTTTCTAATCGTAGGCTCGTAGCAGTACAGGATTTGGGACATCGAGCTAGCACGTGCGTTTCGGTGCTTACTATTTATCGGGAATTATGGAAAAGACGTTTACGATCAAATAAATTGCTCATTGAAAACAGCCTTCCAAACCTGTAAAGCAGTGAAGCAGAAGCCGAAGTGCTGAGATGTGCGAAAGATCAACACACTATACTGAATGAGCTGGGTTCTCCATAAGTTCCGCGGTGGTGGCTCGTCATAGTTCAGTGGCGAAATTGAAGGAGCATACGAACTGCTCAGAAGGCAGCTGATCTCCAACGGACAGTTATCTCACAGGCGCAATGCTCCGAATACAAAATGCGAAACTCATCAGACAAGAATGGGTAACGAAACTACAAATAAAAGGCTGTTTTTCAGGTTTTTAGCTACCCAGATGGCCCAAAAGCAGAGAAACCTTCTTGACGAAATTCATGAAGACCTCCCGCTGAAACATCCTGAATATGTTGCGACTTCTATGATTTGTGTGCAGTGCAGTCTAAACGATGTTCAAAAATGCAATGTAAAGTTCCGTCAATCAGCCTCTAGCAGACCTGGTGTTATACACAATATTGTGTGCAGTGCAGTCTAAACGATGTTCAAAATGCAATGTAAAGTTCCGTCAATCAGCCTCTAGCAGACCTGGTGTTATACACAATATTGTGTGCGCTGTAACATCTGCTCTTTTACCCGCTTTCGCCTCCGCATCGGAATGTAAGTTAAGGTAATTCCCTTTGGCAAGGCATCGGGTAACAAAAATATATAATGTTCATGGTAAATTCAGTCCCTGAATATAAGCCCTCCCCCCTCTCCCCCATATGAAGGTCTGTCCAATATAGAAGTGCATTCCTTGTTAGTCGGGCTGTGACCCGACTATAGTTTTCCGTGTTCTCCTTTTTCGGTCGTCAACAGAAAATTTTTCAGTCAGACAGTCTGCTTGGCCAGCGGATTTCATGTGCATTTGCACGTTCTGCGCATTTGGACCTTCCACACGTTCTCTTCGTAGTCAAGAAGAGTCGAGAGTGTCGTCTTCGCAGCCGAGAACTGGTGAGTTCTTCCTATTTTAGTGCTAAATTTTGTAACATTTCTGCTATCTAATAGCTCACAAAGCGTACAAACACTTCGCTGAGATCGGTAGATCCACTCTAACCTTTGCTAGTGAGCGCTATTTGGACTTGGATCGGGAATTCCGTTCTATATTGAATGCCAAAGATTACCAAAGTTTATCCAAGTTTGCCACAACGTATATATTTTTTGCCTTTGTATTGAAAGCCTACTCTTATTACACAAACCGAAACTATAGAGTTCTATCAGTTGTTTTCTGTTACTGGAAAACTGACCTTCAACTAACGACGTTGTACCGGTAATATTGATATCCTTCACCATGAGACTACATAATATACAGTCAAAAGGTAAGTTGAAGCTAACGAATGCACTTTTATTATAGTTTATTCTCTTTAATTATAATCGCAGCAAACTGCAAAGTCCAAGACTATTATTTATGTTAGAGAACAATATATTGCCATATTATTTTATGTACTTCATTATAATGATTGTGTGTTTGAATATGACATCTTATTGTTTATCATTGTCTGCAAACTTATGGGATACTGAACACAAGACTGGTAGGTCTGAAGAAAAGTTGATTAATAAAGAGAGTGATCTCAATCTAGAGGTCAAGGTCACATTATGATCAATTTGTTACTGGTAACAACAATATACATGGCCGTGCTCGGTCACGAGCACCAAGTCGTATACCAGTAAACCATCTCAGAAGTGGACTCTTATTTAGCAACACGCATTTTAGATTAGATGTCATCTTCCGGGGTGATTGGGGTACAGGCAATGACTTTATGTCTTCTACCGTCATTTCAGCGCCTTTTTTATCTTTCTCTTTATCAATACATGCCATCTCGACTGTGAAGGAAAACCCTGAAAGCCTAAGAGATCTAGCGAAGATCCCACGTGGACCGTGTGGATGATGCACATGTCATGAGTGCCTTCCCACAGGGCTCCCAAAATAGATTGCCAGGGGCTTGGGAAAAACTTTTGCTGCCGAGTAGCGAGGCAGCATAATAATCTTCACATGGCAGAAAATTTCTCGAGCCATTGCCACAACGGCTTCAAATAAGACTACAAATTGCCGTTTCAGTGATTGTTACTTCATATATGACCAACGAATCGTTACTGTTTGTTGGCAACTACTCTGTGTAAGACAAGACTACAAATTTTCGTATCACCGATTTTTTGTGGCGATTGCCCGTCAGGTAAGTTTATTAAAAGTCTTGTAATGTCATGTAATGTCATGGAAGGGACGGTTTTATTTGCTTGCGCAAGTATTCACCAGGCAGATGAACGGTTTTCGATCGAGTTGAAGGGAAGGCAGTGTCCCTATCAGCTTTAATCCGTGAACAGTTACTGCCCGTCCAACGACGGACCTCCAAAACAGTGAACACAATCCTTTTACAGGGAGCCGCGATGTATCGAAAAGCTAGCTACAAAGACGAAGTTCCAGATGCTGTCACCTCACCACCAAACGTGATTGCCAGTTCTATAAATAATTTTGAAATTGCTCTCTTTATTTCGTAGTTTCGATAAAACTTCCGATATTTAGTAAAGAAAGAATGCCTGGTTTTTGCTCTTTTCCAACCTAGAAAATTGCGAAAATGACGGCGGCACTTTACTGACGAGTCGTTAATGCTAGTATAGCAGTACACGCGCACAATGTAGTTCGGTACGAGAACGAGCTTACTAAAGATGGCGGCGCAAGCGACTCTTCGAGTGTCAGTGATTAGATGGAAGGAAACTTTTCATGGGATGAAGATGAAGTAAATAAAACGGTCGAGAAAGAGAAATAAATTACTGGTGATAGAAAATAAAGCAACAAAGAAAAGAAATTGTTCATCGAGGCATTACAAAGCTATCAAGTTCTCCCCAGTCTAAGCCTAACCCCGCCAAAACATTGCAAGTTGCAGAGATCGCGATCTGTAGTGTAACACCCAACCTCAGCAACTTGCAACGCTACATTTTCAAGCATTGCGAGACAAGTTGCTGAGAAAATTGCGCAGTGTAACAGGGCCTATATAGAAGCTCACAGTCATAGACAAATGTTGTCTACCACGAGGCATCACATAACATTGCATAATAATGGAATATCTACGATATCTTACATTTTAAACTGGAAACCGTGTTTTGAAACTCGACTGAACAAGTTAGGACCCAGTTGTACAAGCTAAACTCGAATAACTGCCCCTTAACCCGGGAATAAAGGAATCCCAATACATCCTCAGTTTAAAAGGAGAAACGGTTTTCCTGTTTTGTTGGGAGGACGAAAATATCTGACACAAGTATAATCACCTGTTTATCGACCATTTTAGGCAGTTTTTACGAACGAATTTACGACCTCCATTAATCGAGGGGGGCACGTGAACTGACGCCTAACAAGCTGCATGACTTCACCTTATAAGTGGATCTTGAATAACAGCGATAAACTAACGAGTTACCAGCAAAAGGCCCAGGTTTCACTAAGCAGTGGGAAACCGTGACGTTGCAGACGTGTTTTAGAAACTATGATGTTTCTAATAAATTTTCGTCTATAAAAATGCTCACCTGCACAGCTTATCAAATTGTTCAAGATTCACACATCAACTGATCAAGCTGTCTGTATACCAGATACCGGCACACGTACGCCTGATTTCCTAAGAATTTACGGAGGAGGTACTACTTGAAATGAAGCTGACATCTACGATGTTGTTATCGGTGCTTGACCTGTACGAGTTTAATGATTAGGATTTCATTTATGAAATTATCAGTTGGCCTGTGTGGCTAGCTGTGTCGTAGCACAGTCAGCCAACTAGTATTTAGTTAGATTGCTAACACCTTTAATAAGTATTTTGTATTTTGCGCGCCCTAAAAAATCTCTTGGAATTAGTTCGATATAGTCACTGGCTGATGTACATAATGCGTCTCATTTATAGAGAAGCAATATCCGGCAATGAAGTTTAACAAAGTATCTGAACAGTTTACCTTACCTCGGCTCAACTGAAATCGCTAAAATCTGGCAAATCTCTTGGCCTGGATAATCTCCCACCAAGACTCCTGGCGTATGACAGGCAGCCGCAATTATCGCTAAGACACCGACGGATTTCATCAATGTTTCGTTTTTAAAAATAGCTTTAGAAATTGTACCAACCAGCTGGAAGCCAGCAAGTATTTAAAAAATGGCGTTGTACAAGGCAGGTAGGACCAATATCGTACAGTGGAGAACTATCGCCCGATTTTTATTTGCTTCTATTTTACCTGATGTTTCAAAGTTTATTGAAAGGGCTGTTCAACTCTAGGTCTGCAGGCCTTTAAGAGGTTTCAAAATTCTAAATCTATATTGATGTAGTTTCAGGAAAGGACATTCGACTGGATTTGCAGCTTGTTTGCAGTCATAGCGCTTACACAGTACATATGCTCCGAAGAAACCACCTTGGTCAAGGTTAGATGACTTGAGTAGTTTAGCCTTCGTTATAGCAGACCTTTAATTTTGCTACAAAAAATGTACACCTACGGAATCATAAACGAAGAACTTCAAAGCTGTGTGAAAACTACATGACAGACCGGACTCGGACAACACGTTTCTTCAGAGCATAATCCAGTCACTGCAAGTGGTGTCTCGCCAACTTCAATTCTTGGGCCCCTGCTGTTCATATTTTGTGGATGAATTAAACTATTGAGGGCAATGAGCTAAGCTTGATGAGGTACTACAGTATGCTAATGTACGCTGAGGATACAGGAGTTTATCAATCGATTGGATTTTAAAATCTGGTAAAGATGCAAGTGCACTGAAGAAACTGAATAAAGAACTGTGTCTACCGCAAAAGCGCATACCCGGATGTGAAAAGCAAAAAATGTGTTCTTGCACATTCAAATAAAGGCCATATAATACAACATATTAACCTTGAACTTTCGGTCTTTACGAAAAATATCAAACTTCGTCCTCGACGCATTGATCTCGCTGTCGCTCGGTCAATACAGCACGGCCTAAGTTTGATATTTCCCGTAAAGACCTCACTCTCGGTTAATAAGTAGTTATTAATGCAAATTAAGTGACTAAATTTAACGATTTGCGTGTAAGCACTACCTCATCTGAGATATGCCTATCTAGGTATCACTGCTAACCTTGGACGTTGTGGATTGTGTCCACTGTAACCTCTCTTTTTCCTTCCTTTCGAAGGGCACCACGGATTGCTTGGACCTGTCAAAGTGATATTATGGAGCAACTAAAATATACTTAGTATTTTTAGCAGAAAGTGGATCTATAAAAAGTTAACTGGTGTTAATAATCGATTTAAAAGCAGGTAGGCATATTGTATGTTGTGCCCAAGTTCACACTGTTGGATGTCTGATATTGGTTGACTCAGTTAATATTTGCTTTTATGTGCTTTTCAAGAATTGTATGCTTTACTTTGTTAACGTTAGTACCACAAAAGTTAGGAACAATAAATACAATTGTTGCGCTTTTGAAAACAGAGAAATTTAGACGCTACAAACCGTTGTGATTAACCCCTTTCAAAGTGATAAAAATCATAGAAATTATAATAAAACTTTTTGAATCAAAAATATATTGTGTACTTCACTAAAATTTGGACATTACAAATACGCAAAATATACTGAGTACTTCACTAAAATTTGGACATTACAAGCATATACCTGTAATCTGTAGGCAGCAAGTACAGCGATCTGCCTGAGATCTTTTGGGCCCCACACTTCAGGCCAGTCTTCAGCCAGCGCAACAACACGCTTAACAACCTCCGACACTTCAGCGACGTTGAGATACGAGTGGTCCTGCTCTTTCCTCTCCAGACCCTTGGCCGCGAAAAATAGCAAAGGATTCATCCTTGGATGTGCAGGCTTGAATGAAATGTATGAAAAGCGCTATAAAAATTAGTTAACTCTATGAATGTGAAGAACTTGAAAATCCCATGAAATAAAACGGAAATATTTGCAGACTGCAGGCTATTAGAATTCGGGGCCTATGAACCTGATATACCGTTTGGAAACATATTTCATGGACCACGAAGAATTCCATAAACCATGAAATTGCCATGAATAATTAATTTGATGGACCAATTCAAAATGTACTTTGTCTGCCACATAAGCTAAGAAGTCTACATTACCAGGATCTCATTCTTCTGAGCTTAAAACCCCAGCGCTACATATATAGGAGAATGGCTTATTTTGAGCCTCGTTATTCTGCATGGCTGACTGCCTATTAGGCCTTGCCCCCCCCTACCACTGTTACTGTCAAAATATCTTTTCGACCCCCCCCCCCACTTCCAGTCACTAGTCAGATCCCTCCCTTCCCTTTCAAAGTAGATATAACTTTAGTATAATGGAGACTATCTATTCAGTAAAACAACGTTAACAAGTGGATCGGGGGACAGCAAAAAAATAAAGAACAACTAAAGAAAGAAGGACTAATCCGGTGGCCTAGCTCCGATCGTCCACTAGCAAAGAACAAAGACTGTTGAAATTATTTTGTTCTAACATAATTGTTTGTAATTTGTGCGTTTTTGAAAATTAAACTAACAAGTGATAATTTAAGAAGATGTTATTAAGTTTCACTTTTTTTACAAAATATCTGTGTGTGTCTAAGTATATATCTGTATTGTTACTTTAAACATTCAGCTTACAGTTGAATTATTTAGCCTACCAGCAGTCCATAATTTATTCAAATTTTTATCATTGCCATTATTATTATTATAATTTTTATTTCCACATTATAAAAACAACGTTAAAAAACTTTCATTTTCATATAATGGATAGTTAAC
>JANSTR010145809.1:0-11446 GCA_025434805.1 Antipathozoanthus remengesaui | reverse complement strand
ACGTACAAATCATGCTATTATTTGTTTATACTAATACCTGAGAAATTTCTGCAACAGCATCTGTTTATTTTGAGACTTAGCTCGCAAGAGCACGTCGTTCAATGGTGGGGAACTAGCTGGTGAACGCACGTCACTTAATGGCGGGAAACTAGATGGCGAGCGCGCGCCGCTTAGCTTAAATGGCGGGAAACTGTAATTTTCACATGTAGGTATTTCAAAATTATGCTGAAATACCACTGCTCTCGACCAGTCATATTGCAGACATTTCTCAGGTAATGGTATAAACAGTGTAATCTCGATTTAGCGAAGTGCTAATGGGCTGGGCAGTTTCTTCTTTATACCGAGAGTTCGATATTTTGAGGTTCTGTTCCATATTTACTTTATCCGGGCTGAAAATTAACTTCGTTATATGGAGGAGTTCGTTATATGGAGGTTCGTTAAGTTGAGGTTTCACTGTATACGCTTTATACTGGTTTACGGGGTCATGTGGAGGTTGAGCCGCTAAATTTTGCTATTGCCAATACATTTGTATTGGAGACATTGTGACTTCCTATATCTATACCTAGTTTACTATTTTTTTTAGGTTCACTGGCAAGGTTTGACTGAAAGTTACTGCTGTTGCCACTGTTTCGTGCCCTCTGCACAAAAGACGTTGGGGCCACTTCTATCAGTAGTATTTACTATCAGTGAAACTACGAACTGAATGTTATTCTTGTTCAACAGATGAAAACAGAAGAAGATAAAGAAATTAGGTTGTATCCTCCTCAGGTATGTGATAATTATATACCACAGTAGTATCCCCTCCCTTTTGGTTGAAGTTGGAATTTAGGAATGTTCAATATTAATGACTTATCCGACCCTTATGAACTAGGAAAGTTTGATCAGACCTCATCTTATTGTAGTTAGGTACTCTAATCTTTTCCACCTTTGGCAAAGAGATGCTTTAGCTTAGCGCACTTAAAGAACCGTTTCCACTCACAAAAGAGGCCTGGTAACGAGTTCAAATCCGCCATTTTAGGGGGTCGCTTGCGAGAGGAAAAGGTAGTAATCAAATCGTTGTGGAAATCTCTTTCAATCCGTAATATTTTCAGCTACTTTATAATTTCAGTTATTAAGTCAAAAGGTCAATCATTTAGGTTTTGTAATCCAAAATTTCAAAGCCATATTGGGACATTTGATGGTGTTTTTCAGTTCGGTATGATGACTGGTAGGTCTCTTCGATGAGTAAATCAGAATCCATCTTCTTCACAGCACTGCAAATAATTGATTGAGCGCGCTTCCAGTTCGCGCACCAGCTTGACATGTATTGTTTGGAGTTTGACATTTGACCTGCCTTATGTCAAATTAGTCATTCCGCTCTCTGGTCACACTTGATAACATATACATGCCACACATAGGTGGAAACGGTTCTTTAAGGTGGTGACTCGGAAAAGACAATTTATAGCTTAAGAAAAAGGATAGCCACAAACTTGTGTTAAAGGGCTTCGTATCTCGAACTTGCCAACATAATTAAGAAACAATACATTTTACACAGGCTTAGAGAACTAGAACTTCATTTCATTCATTTCATCCATTCACGTATTCATCGATTCGAGACTTTCATTCCTTTTTGCATTCATTTATTCCTTCATTCATTTCTTGAGTCATTCTAGCGATTGATTCAGTTGTTTTTGTACTGCTCAGTGTTTCGTTCCATCGATCAACCTTTCATTTGTTTTTCATATCTTCATACATTCTTATTTAAACCTGTTAGAGAACAAACAAACTACATTCTACAATTGTGTTATAAGAACAGTTGTCTTCCCATCATTCAGTGGGTGCAGTGTGACCTACGAAAGCTGGATATGAGTGTCTTGGGCAAATTTGCTGTAGTAATGGCGGATCCCCCTTGGGACATTCATATGGAGGTAGGAATATACGTTTGCTGCTTTAGAAAGGTTCAACATTTTGGCATGCTCAAAGATTTGTTAACAGAAGTTAGTTTTGAAGCAGAAATATGTATGAATAGCCACTTTTTGGACACTTGGATTGTAGTTAGTGGTGCCGTTATCGATTTTGGTGTCTTACCAGACATCAGTAGTGGACTGAGTCGTGTGGAGGGTGGTTGTACAGGGACTGATCCCAACCCTTTACACAGTCGGCGGATGATGGCGATGAGCGGAACTGGAAACAGCAATGGAAGACCGTGCCATGTGGGGAGTTGATGTGTAGGGATTGACGTCAACCTTTACATGGTTGATGATAATGCATTTATTTTCAGGTTGAACCCAAGTATAACAAAACGTTGAAAATACTTTTGCTGCATAAGCTGCTTTTATTTAAAGTTTGTTGGTCAAATAGCATAATAAAAACTTAACTTCTAAAAGACAAATTTGTTAATTCAGCCATCAAAGAGCCTCTAAGGTGTGTCCAGTTTGGTACAGCGCCAATAAATGTTTGGTTTTAACAACACATGTGAATCTTTCAGTTCAGCAAAGGGTAGCCCAAAACACAAGCCAAAGGCGAGTGAACTTAAAAACTCTCAAGTGCTGATTTTGGTGAACGTAGCATAAATAAGCAACTGCAGAAATGTCCACGAAGTGATAAAAGCTCACTGTGCTTATAAACAGCATGTTGCATAGCCAATCAGAAGCTGCGTTGTGTCTGCCTTATTTTATAAGACGAGGTTAAAGTAGTCTGATATAATAGGCGGTGAGACGAACCAACTCATACATACGAAAGGCTTTTGTTAATCAACTGACAGCTTAATAGGGTCAGATTATTATGTAATATTGCACAGACATAGATGTAGATGCAGAACAATTATTTGTTATTTTAGGCTAAAATTATTTTTGTTAGAAGGCAGAAAACCTTTTGCAGTGCAATGGACCCTCTCTCATAAGGCGTTCTGCCACTGTGCTCATAAACGATGATTTTTGTTCAACCAGGGTTTGTACGGTTCTTGAAAATCCTTTACCTTATCTTTAGCTTTTCAACGGCTTGAAAACACTTGAATTTAGCCTTAAGTCAGTGAAAGTCCTTGCTCCAAGAACTAAAACAAGCTTTAAAGTCCTTGCACCGTTCACATAAAACTGAATATTTGTTTTTTTATAACAGAATGAATTGCTCTGTGCAGTTCCCTCTGATTCAAAATCTTTGTGTATTCGATGGATTTAGCTAAAGTTCGATTTCCCTCAGTAGATGATTTGTAAAAACATCCAGACATGCAACACAGCCTTCTTAAAATGATTCAAGGTAGTCGGTTCACACGCTACTGGGGAAGGCTAAATATATATATCCTCATAACACAGTATAAAAAACTCATGAAAGAATTGGCCAAACGTCCAGAAAAGGCGACTGAATGAGCGACCTGCCTCCTTATTACATACTCCAATACGTTATATTTGCGTCTGTGGTTTCTTCCCAGTTGCCTTATGGTACCATGTCGGATGATGAGATGAGAAAGCTGGATGTTCCATCCACACAGGATGATGGGTACATTTTTCTTTGGGTCACTGGTCGGTGAGTAGCGAGTGTGCCTATTGTTTGCCCACTGTCTTTAAGGAACCTCGATGAGTTTTTCAAGAAAAGGAGAAGAACCTTCTCCTCTTTCCACCTGGGAAAGTAGTTTTTTCGATCTTATTGTCAGGAAAATGGGTGATGGTCAGTAATAATAAAAATAATAGTAGTAATAATAATAAATAGTAATAATAATAAATAGTAATAATAATGATAGTAATAATAAAAATAATAATAGTAATAATAATAAATAGTAATAATAATAGCAGTAGTAGTAGTAGTAGTAATAATAATAGTAATAGCAGTAGTAGTAGTAGTAGTAGTAGTAGTAGTAGTAGTAGTAGTAGTAGTAGTAGTAGTAGTAGTAATAACAAGCTTTATTGGCATGATATAATACATATTACATATTGCCAAAGCATTTCTTTTACAAAATCTCTCTATGATCAGACAAAAAAGGATTTACAATCATCTGTATTAACAATAACGCTAAATACGAAACGCTACATAGGTTACAAATAACAATAACTAGATGAAGGTGATGATTTTTCTCTTTGCAAAACACTTGCTTATAAATTGAGCTAGATAATATAATGCTTTTTGATTACCTGAAGGGAAAGTATCCATTACAAAATGTTTTCTGTTTTCAGTTGTAATATGAAAGACGTTCACTAACTTTTCGAAGTATGTACATCTAATATTTGAATAAAGACTACAATTAAACAGTAGATGATATTCATCCTCTACTTCATTTAGTTCACAAAGTTGGCATATTCTTTTTGTACGGGGTATTTTGGGGTTACAACATCTTCCAGTCTCAATTAAGAGCGGATGGTTGCTGGTTCTGAATCTTAAAAGATCTCTTTTTTCATTACGGTTGTATAGTTCGTCTAGAAAGAGTTCTGGTGTGTAGTCACTCTTAATTATTCTATAAAATTCAAGTTTCGTAGAATTATTAAGTTTATCTTGCCAGAAATTAAAAAATTTCGATTTTAAAGAGGAAATTGCTTCTTGCTTCTTTAGTAGTAGTAGTAGTAGATGTGGATATTGCTTTCAGTTCAATGCTGCAGGAGCGAGCAAAACGTTTCTCATTGATCATTTTTGATCTGACACCAAAATCGTCAACTCGACTCTGGAAAAGGTCCTAAAAGAATCAATTTATAGATCAAGGTGTACCATAACTTGAAACTGTCTTATCGCTGCATTTGTCTTATCTTCTCGACTAATTTCTGGTATTTGTAACATCAAATTGATCTACCATGCACCTTATAAAAATATATCAACTTATAACAAATTAAAATAAGACCGAAATCTCTCTCTGGTTCGATCGCTCTAATTAGACAAGATGACTTTCTTTCTCTCGATGAAGACAAAGGATAATTTCAAACAAGTTGTAGAATTGCACCCATTTTAGGTATTTTTATGGTGGTCAGTTTCTGGCTTTCATTTATTCTTCAAGATCTCCGTTATTTGTGCTATATTATTGACAAAGAAACTGCTTCACACTCAAACCACCACAACAACATATTAACACTTCGTGTCACCTATTCTACTAAACAAATTCAATGTAAAACTCCATTTTGATCCTTTTAGGCTGTAGACCTTTTTTATCCATTCTTCAGTTGCATTTTGTGGAAGAAGACCTCGTATTAGGCATCAAGTGCATTTAGTTAGTTTCAGATGAAGTTGTGACACTGAGCGATCATTTTAGGTTGTTATCCAGCTTCTACACAGCATCGCCATTTTCCTAACTTTTAAATCGATCGATAAATAGAAAGCAACGTGCCTAATATCCACGGAGAGTTGGTAAATCCAGTCGTAGCTGAAAATCGGTACATATCAGAATCAAACATTTATACTTATACTGCCTTCAAATTCAAACTGCTTGGCATAAGACGGGCATGGCGATCGATGGCAGGTCATGTTGAGTAAACTTAACCAATTACGTGGAACATGAAAGGTCTTTCATACAAGTTTATTTTCCCTCCTTATATAATCTGATGAATCGAAACGGCTTTTCGTTCCAGTTGGCTTGATAACAGAAGGTAAATCCATTTATCTTTAACAAGAGATAAGTTGAAGCTCGCCGACTATGCTGAATGGGTTTCTGCTCTTTTTGTAACCAAATCCGAGTGTTACAAGCGACTCGCTCCATTTAGTGTGAAGGTTGTGGCTTGCATATACAGACAGAGGTGTTTTTATGCTATTATATGCCGAAAGCCTTCCAATGAGCCGATGAACCTGAAGTAGTGGCGATTAGATGCGCAAGGCAGAAATCGGCGTAGACCTCAAACAACGACATTCTGTATAAGGCAAGAACTTATTTCATACAAATAGCTTGAGATTGCAGTCGATCTTAAGCAACTAGCCTACAACTCGCACTCGCTGAAATTGCCTCCACACCTTCATTTATCTTCGTTTAACCGCTTAGCTGCTTCACAGGGGTGAGGCATGAGCTGTTAAATTACTCTTTACCTGAAATGCGACTTCGTCGATAAGTACCTGATGTAGCATGCACAAACGTCGTTGATGTGGTATACCACAAATGATTAATAACTCTCAATGTAGTTCTAATATATTTAAAACAATGAAAGGACCAAGTTTGCACCAGACAGGTATGTTTTCTTCACTCACCTCACCGTCTCTTCAAATGTGGTGATCTCTAAAACTTCGAGTAAAAGAGTCTTTAATTAAAGAAGATATCCACCTACTGTACTTGCCACAACAAACTTCGAAGAGGAACAGATGTCTACTCTCTTAAAATAATTGTCATTATCTTATTGCTTGTCGTACGCAAACTTGAGTAAAATATATTGCAGTTGGATCGAGCTTTGAGCCACTCTGCAAACACCATGCAGCATTGTTTGTTCGCAGTTTGTTTTCTATGTTGGAAAACAAATTCATAGAGGTAGACAGTGTCTATCCCCCGGCCCCCCAGAAAGTGGTGTTGTCAAAAACCGCAACATATTTGCATATAATATATATGAGCATTGAATTTCAAGAATAATAATTGTTTTTCAAAACATTTTTGTAGCTTTACTTATCGGATATTTTGGAAAGACGTTCGTCGAATCTTAAATTGATACAGTGAAATTTCACTGTCCAAGGCTAACGGGCCGCTAAGAGGCGCCTAATTTAAGGTTTCCTAGTCAACAGTTCGTAGTGCAGAGCGACTGAAGCAATGTTCGCGCGCAGAGCAAAACATTCGCAGCCGATTAAGCACTTGAAAACAGTTTAATATTAATCTTGGAGTTTTCGAACTTGTGGATTCACAATCTTCATTGCTCCTCGTGTTTCTACGTGCCGTTTGTGGACTGCTATTTTCGGTGCTCGAAAGTAGTTTTTCCTTCTTGAATATAATGCCACTACATACCAGACGGATATCCCCGGAAACAACAAAAATGAAAAGCAATTTATCCTCCATATATATCGTTTAAAATGTGATTCATTCAATTATAAACCCTGGATTTTGAAATCCCGGAATAATCCTTCTCCATGAGTATAAAACGCAGTATTTAATGGTCGAAAATGATTTCATCAGTTTATGCCGAAATATATTACGTTTAATTGTGTCTTACCGACTTTGTGTTTGTCGATTTAAATGCACACACTCATCAACTGGTGAACACTGAGATGGAGAGAAAAATAGTTCGTTTTTATCATTTTTACTTTGGGATAAAAAGGCGTGTTTTCAGTTCTTGTTAATGTACGTTGTTATTGCGTGACACCGAGAAGACGGCAAAAAAACATTTATCTTTTTTAAGATAAGAAAATTAGAGTTTGGGGTAGAATAATAATTTTGAGTATAGTCCGCTACTTTACATATAAGATTTCAGTTTAATTCAGACGGTCTGAAAGTCAACTTTTGGTTATCTTGTAGCACTCGTAGCCGAGGACAGTAATGCTTGAGGGCCCGCTTCACATGCAGTTGCGCCAAACTGTACCACCACTGCATCAAGGCAGTACTACTCCAAAGGTTAAGAGTCCCTGAGAAGTGCCGGAGTTGTATGCAAGTTTAATAGAAACACTAATTGCAGATGAATGGCTGATAACAAGAAACTAACTGGTGCTTTTTCAACTTTCATGATACGGTACAGGTACTCTGGACCATTAAGTCTTAAAGCACGTTACCAGTTATCATGATTTGCATCCACCACACATACTTAATCCGATGATTTTCTTTTCTGAAAGCAATTTGCTTTATTTTTTCTTGTTCGTAACTTAATTAGCAACTACAAATAATATAGTTTTCTAAAACAATATGTCTGCTTTTGAATAAGGGAAAGACTAATCCGCCTTTGTGATGTGGGATTAACCACTCTTATTTCTCCCGAATGCTCGGTGCGAATGATGACTTGATGTACAACCCCAAACACAAGTAAAATCGCCTTCTTGTTGATAATTAAGATTATGCACCAGAAAAGAACTTGGACAATGCAATATTCATTAGCTGTGTTTAACTAAAGATAAAAGCGATCTTGTATACCTTAGTCAGCCCTTTATACTTCGCGGACAGCTAGGTTGGTGCGAAAAGATATCGAAGCTGCAAGCTACCAGCAACTCTTTTCTCCCTTTGACTGTGTGCTGCAGTACTCATAAACTTTATCCACATAGCTTTGAATAGCACCAAAACACAAATAAAGACGAAGATCTAAAACTCGTCCCGATCGCGTTTCAACATTACAGAAAGTCAAAACAGAACAAACTTTACCAAATCACTCTAAAAAGCTATTGTGTTCGGAATTTTACGGCCTTCCGATTGGATAATACGGTTATGCATAGGAAGACGTGGGCGGAGCTTGTACTGCATAAGTTCCGGTTTTTCCGAGAATCTTAGACCCAGTTCTGAGAATTGGACAATGCATTTGACCCCGGTTTAGCTCAGGTCAAAATAATTTAAATACTGTATATTTATAGAACTACGAAGAGTGCGCGGAAAAACGAGCACAAAATTTAATAACTGATTTGATTAGATATTTAGGCTTTGCTTTTACTTCCTACATCTCCTTTTAAACTTTTTTCCCCAAAATTAAAAGGAAAACTTTACGTTATACCATAAGATTGTGTTGCGTGATGGAAAGTGCCAGACGTCTGTCGTTATGAATACTAATACCGAACTTGCGTTGTCCCTGACAGTTGCTAGGCAACCGTAAAAATGTGTTTATCGCCAGACCGGTGGCTTGCGTTTTATAATAGTCTGAACCAGAGCTAGATGCTGAGCTTAGCTACATAACGTAACTCCAAATTTTTAAAGACACACGTTGACAAAAAAAATAATGCAAGGCCGCTGAAGCCAAAAAACAGGAAATGTGATATATTGTGATATATAATAGTTCTGTAGTTTTTAAATATTCATGAAACACAGTCGTATCATTGTTACTACACTCAAACTGCAGATGCTGAACTATGCTAAACAGAAGTTAGTGCCAGCCAGCTAAAGCCAAAAACCAGAAAAAAAAGGAGGGGGAGGGGGATCCAGATGGTATAAAATTTGATAACGGCCTGTTTCGGTAAAAACCCTACATCGCTTCATATTTATATTATAAGTTTTAAAACAGAGATATGCACGTTGCTGAAACAAACACATACAATACAATACAATACAATACAATACAATAAACTTTATTTAAGGAGGGTAACATAATAACCAATTACAGTTTTCTAACTTATGGCCCTCAAAAGGAGGGCCATAACAGTTCCCTAAAATGTGTGCAATTCAACAATTGGTTTTTGATCCATTAAAATCCTATACCAATTGCAGTCTTCTCAAAACCAGGCGGCAGGCGGCTCATTCAGCCGCCTCTTCTGGACGTTTGACCGCCTCTTTTATAACTTTTGTACATACGTTTATCAAGTGAACATAATAAAACTGTGCTATGAGGATATATATTTAGCCTTCTCTAGCAGCCTGCGAGCCTTTTACCCAGAATCATTTTGAGAAGGCTGGCCACATAATAATTATATGTTAGCAGTATCAGAGGGATTTCAACAAGCGTTTCCCATTATAGGTTAGCATGTTACTCTGGTTGGTAAGTGTTTGACTGGTCCTAAGTCAACCAAGAAAGAGTTACTTCCAGATTCCAAAATGCTCTTAAAATATTATGGCAATTAAGTTTAGACTAACAAACAATAATGATAGAATTATGATAGAACAAAATTATGGTATTCCAAGAACCTTTGAAAATCTAGACACTGGACATTAGAAATCCAGGCAAGAGGTATCCAGAGAACTCATGGGAGGAGAGGGGGTTAAAAATTATACCTTCAGTGATAGGGGTAAGGTAGATTTTCCTGGAATATTTCTGAGGGATGTAGTAATCATCTATAAAATGATCACATATCTCTGAAAGTTATATTACAGGTAATATGCTACAATTTACAGTATTTAACTATATTACTTGCTGCAATTTAAAGTTTGTTCAAAATAATTGTATGTACCTTTCTGATTGGGGCCAGCTGTTTGTGTTCTCTGTAAACTGGCTCCAGTGATTCGATGTGCATTGCCACCACCCCTGAGAACAAAACGTACAATCAATGTCTATCTTCTCCCCACCATATCAGTTGAAAATCAATTCATTAATTAAGAGAATTTGGTATTTGGTCATCCACTGGAGACTCTTCAATTCACCATACCGAAAAAGATGGTGGCTGTACATTTGACCACAATGCCTTGCGAACCTAACTCAGTGAATAGCTGAACATGGAAGACCATTGTTTGGGAAACGTGTCCATACACTAAAAACATTGTGCGTGTTAGGTTTGAAGTTTTTAGATCCTTTCTGTACATTTTTATGAGCGTTTCCTGTTTTTCGTGCGCTGGGAGTTATGGGTAAATGCACCATCTTTTCTGTTACGGTCTATTGATTACAGAAATTACCGAACAATTATTGACAAACCTCATTACACAACAATTAACATAAACACCCACAATAGCTGCTTGATAAACTGTGCACAGATAGACGCGCTGTCATCCACGCAGAAGCATATCATGACAGAAATAACAGTTAAAAACCACTAGGAAACAATAATCCCACTAATTTGCTTGGTAAAGTCATCTCAAGACATTTAAATTAACTAATATTTTCTAGTAGAGTGCTTGCTCATACTGTCCATCTGATAGTTTCACCTAAATCAATTCTGTTTGGTTATAAACAACTATCAAGCTGTGTAAATGTTTGAATCCGCACGAATACAACTTTAAGATTCAAACCGAATGCTTCCCTAATAAGAAAAGTATAGCACAGTAATATATACCAAAAGCAAAACCGTATTTTTTTTCTTAATAAATGTGTCTAAAGCCCAAACTTGAAAATTAAAAAGAACGCATAGCTGGCAAAATCCAGACGTTTTAGTCACTCAGTTCTCTGAGACTGTTTGATATGTCAAACCGACTCTTCAGCGACCACCACTTGCGATGTGTTCTATCAAATTTCAATATGGCCCGTTCATTAATTCAACTATAAATAATGACATGATGACAGTCAAACAACTTGGTGTCTGGGGATTCCGAGTTCGATTATTCCGGTGACTCTCCCAGCTCTTATCATTATATTAACAAGGCTTATGCAACATTAGAAGAAAAGGAAAATGACTTATTTAATATACAAGAGAGAAGAAATATATACAAACATAAAATGTAAATGATATTTACGCTCTTGGCTTTGTCCAGATATCTTTTGTATCTATCTTCCATCTGTTTCATTTCCGTTTCTTTCTTGCTCAACATATCTTGAAGTTCATTAACTTTCTCGGCTAGAATCAGTAAAACATATTAGCGCAATTTCAACTTGGCATAAATGAAGAGAAACCAGAGAGCTCTTAAAACACATTATTTGTAGGATAATTAGACACCAGATGCGTTTTTGATTCATTCCACAAGTATGATTTAAACTCATGTATAATGACAAATATAATAATAACAAAAGCTTATACCGCGCCTATACATAGTGTT